>WEDG01013438.1:0-56182 GCA_017591395.1 Schistocephalus solidus
ACTTCCTCCGCCACAGTCCCTATCAACAGTCAATCATTCAACGATGTAGCCTTAACTCGATAGGGATTCAGATCGGATGTCCCAGAATTAGTACCAATATCTCATGCTAATATACAATGTCGGGGCGGTGGACGAAAACCAGAGTCTGGAGCAAAGGCATCTTATTAAGCAGAGATCTGGCATTTAAGAAGAATATTTTAAGCGGGCACGTTTTTGTTTTCTGAAACGGGACAGTTAGGGACTGCCTTCGGTCAAAGAAACGCTCTTTTCACTTGAAATATTTGTCCGTCGCTTATTTGAAGATGTGCATCGGCATTGGTTCTTCGTCTTTCCAGTTATATTATTAATTGTCTCATTTTCATTCGCTCTTTCAGCGGTTGAAAAAAACTTCAGCATGCAGACCCCGTAGAGTTTGTTTTCGCTGTAGCAGGAGCTGTGCCTGTGCTTCGTTTTCCAAGATTATTTTAAGAGGTCTTGGTCGAGGATTTGATTTGAGTGCTGACAGAGCCTTCGCTATTCTATATGCCTTGAGAATGTGGATGGACTCGCCGTCCGTTAGCAACGTTTTTGCATACAATTGAAGAAGATCCAAGTCATGTTTAACTCGCTCCTTTGGAATTATTGACGCTGACTCTGGAACCCCTTTTATAACTAAATTATGTTTTCGACTCAATTGAGCGCCCGTTTGCAACTCAAATCTTTCAGCTGAGTGAGTACTGGTAACCAATTCACTTGGCCCGATAGGTCCAGATGAGCCGGGTGTTGGGCAGGCTGGAGCCAAATCCCTGCACGAGGTGTTCTTCTTAGACCTTTTCCTCTTTGGCTTTACAAACTTGCCTACCTCGCAGCTTCCAACAGCGATGCAGTGCTGGGTTTTACAGCCACATTAGTGCTAATGCTGTCTGAGCTAAGCGATGATGGTGTGGAGCAAGGACTAGATGGGACTCCCTTTCGAAATAGCGAAACGGCATCCGGTTTACTGGGTTCGGAAGAGACTATATATTTTTATGTGAGTTTTAGGTATGCTTGAAGAGGCTTTATATGCATACGCATTTTTCTTTGCGGTAGGTTTTTATGGACAGTAGCTTTTTTAACAGGTGGGTGAGAAATCGATTTTTTTAGTTATCTTTTACTTGCTTTAGATTGGCTATCTCCTGCTCCATCCCTTATAAGTTATGTAGGAGGCTAAAACACCCAATACAAGTTTAATCTTCATAAGCTACATTAATTAGGCTTACTAGACTTTTTGTCCGTTTGGTTGGAGGTGAACAATTAGCAGAATACCGATAGTTGCAAATATTTTCTGCTAGTCTATTAATTTTCTGATCGAAACCCCCTGTCATTATGGCCGAGGGGTTAGAGGCGGCGATGGTCGGTCCTACGCGATGTGGCGGCCCAGGTTCGAAACTAGGTAACGGACAAATTTTTCGTGCCAATAAATTTAAGGCATCTGCGTTTTGCATACTTATGGTGATACAAAGCAAATACGATTGATGTTAGAATCGCCACAAAATAAACGGAAAGTTGGTTATGATATTCAAGAATATGACTATATGAGGATGTGAACAAGGATATAAGAATATGAAAACATAACGACTCAGTCTTTGGTTTGAGCCCCTTCCACGATTGAAAGCAGATGCAGGGAGAAAACAGCCGGCGTAAGTTTCAGAAATGAGTGCAAATCGAAGCTTGTACTTCTAGTTGAGATAAATCCTGGGGCAGGAAAGAATCCGCAGCAGTGGAATGTTTTTCATAGCCTCAGAATCCTTGCGTCCAACTCGCAATTCATAAGAATGTCACTCACCAGTTAGGTTTCGACACATTTTACTAATTTGTGCCTTGGACGGCAATCTGCATCCATCGCAGACGGTCAAATAGCGTCTTGCTATCCCAGTTTTAATCCACTCTGTCGTTACTCCTTCTGCTTATATAAGTTCATTTCTTGCAGTCCGCTGAAGGTCAATTTTATTTTCGAGACCAATATTGATGAAGAAAATGCGCATTCCTGTGCAGCCTTTTAAGATGAACTCTTAATGTATAACAAAGCAAAATTAATTAAAATCCACAATTCCACAGAGTATGATCTCACCTGAGAATATAAACCATTTTTATTATTATTGAGGCCAACGACATTAATACCTTTTTGTCGAGCTTCAAGGCAGTGATCTTCGTATTTAGTAGATCGTATAATTGGACAGATTTCTGCAACAGATTTTAACGGGTTGGGAACCAAAACGAGTGTTCACTGTTCCACAAAAAGTCGTGAAAACAGTGAGGGGGACAGATGCCAGAGAAAAAAATATTGAATGAGTCCAGGCAGTGCTCCAAGACTTTTGGCTCTTATTGGATTTCAGCTATAAAAAAATTATTTTTCGATATTTTAAAATGTCCTTTTTAGCATTGGTGACTACCGACAGTATTTAATGTGATTCCATGTGTCATTTTCTGGGTTATTTCTGTGGAAGCCTCCCCCCTTTCATCAATGGAGCACTTTAAAATGTTCCAACGCCAAAGTATGGTCTGACTTTGTGCAATTGACAATGGTTTCCCTTCGTTTCCTTTTCCTTAGTCTTCATCCTATACTTCCTTTGTTCCCCATTAATTTCCATTTGGTTTCTATCGAAGACATAAAATGTGCCAGTTTGGAGGGCAGATAGTGGCTGGCTGGTGTGCTGAACTTCAAATCTACCCCTCAAACGTTTGGTCATATACGTGTTCCAGTGACTTTTCTCTCTATGAGGATGGGATTAACCAGTGTTATACCAGATCAAAGTGCAGGCTAGATCAAGGGCTAAGCGTCTTTTCTTCAAACATTACTATCTGCTGCACATTGTCAATTAAGCCTGCAAGCCCGGTAGAACAGTCGCTCTTTTTGTAATGGATTCACCGTGCAAGTCGAGAGTTATCCAGTCATTAGCGAAGCTGATAGGTGTGACTGAATCAATTGCGTCTTGCAGCAAACGGTGTATATAGATGCATATGCACGTGTGTGTATTTTTCTCCAAATACACCTTTGGATGTTTTCTAACTACTGAAACCTCACTGAAGTAATAATAGATTTTTTAGCTGCGAAAAGACCCCAAGTTTTCGAGCGCCTGTTGTTTGAAGTTATTTTAAAAAGGTTTTCGGTACTTGGATGTTTTACAACTCTGTCCAACTGGATGCACTCAAACGACTGCTTCTTCTAATCTACAACTAATTTGAGTTAAAAAACTATTTATCAACCATGACAAATTCGGAGGACTCTGCGGTCTTTTAAATGGTTGTTTTGACGCAATTTTCGAGTCCTTTCAAGAATTTATGTCAGCCGAAGCATCTGCTGATTTGACTTATCTGATGGCCATTCAATGGATTCTAAAACCATCTCCTTGGACTGTCGTCCTACTATATAGCACCAAAGAATTCCATTCTTTTCAAACGGGTTGGGCTCTTAACTTAACCGAAACGCGATGAATTCAATCGAGGCCCTTTTGCTCAGAAGGTTCGATCGACTTGCCATTTTGGCGGCGGCTTCGAAGTCAGTCAAGACCACCCATTTTTCACAAATGAGAATCCAGTTAACACATTTCAAGCTGTAAACTATCTACAAATTTGGTTTTAAATCATCATACGCATATTAGTTTACATATCTCATGAAATGTCAACAAAATTCTGAAGTATGTTTGCAATTCAAGCAACTTACTTGAGTATAGTTGTAAAGCCTAATATAATGCAGCCTAATTTCAGGTTACTTCAGACACAATATGATGTCAGCTTCTGAACGAGCTGCTTTTTGGCCGCTTGCAAAGCGTATACTCTGTAAAAATGGCTACATAAATAGCTTGTATTTGTTCCCATTTATTTTCCCTTTCCCTATGGATTCAACTATATTTATATAAAACATGCACCAAAATATTCTTCCTTGTAAGAAGTTCGTAGCAAATTACATCTTCTTGAAATTATATACTTGAAGAAAGGGTAAATTTGGTATAAAATTTTTTAATTATGAGATGTTTACGCCTGTGAAATGTTCATTTATAGTACACTGTATCCGTTAATTTGTCAAAAATGCGTAAAATGTATACAAAATTATCCTTATCTATTGCAAACTATTATGAAAAATATATGACCTCTTCCTCATACCGTAGAGAAATGAGTGATTTTTCCTTACGCACAATGTATGCAGAATGTATTTTTGAAACCTTGAATGCAAGTTGAATTTGATGGATACAGTGTTTTATGAATGGACATCTCAGTCTTAAAAAACTCCTCAGTCGAAACCTTTTATAAACCGAAATATACCCTTTCTTAAGTATATAATTTTAAGAAGACGTATTGTGCTATCAACTGAATATAAGGTAGTATATTTTTGTGCATGTTTTAAATAAAATATATTTTAATCCATAGGGAAAGCGAAAATAAATGAGAAAAATACCTACTTACTTAACCATTTTTACAAAGTAGGTGGCCAAAAAGCAGCTCGTTTCAACGCTGGCCTCATATTGTGACTATGCTGTGCTGTAAACTTACTCATCTAGTTTCGGCCGTTCTTCCAACTGTCGTGCTGACTGGCTAGGTTCTCTCGGGACCAAGCCATCATCATCTCGGGTGAGTCCGGTGCTGGAAAAACCGTTTCAGCAAAGCACGTCCTGCGCTATCTGGCCACCATAGCGGGCGCAGAGGCTCATGGCGAGGCCACCCTCCGCAGCTCGACGGCCTGCATGCGCAGCAAAGTGGTGGACAGTTGCCCCTTGCTGGAAGCACTCGGAAACGCGAAGACGGTCCGCAATGACAACAGTAGTCGTTTCGGAAAGTTCCTGGAAATCGGCTTCAATCGTCGCTACCGCATCGTCGAGGCCCGCATGCGGACATACCTGTTAGAAAAGTCCAGAGTTGTGTTTCAGGTGAGGTGTTTCAAAGAAATCTGCCGAAAATTGCCTGAATTTAGTCTGCTTATGCATTCAACTATCTGCATATTCCGGTCTATTACCGGGGAAAGGGGATTTTAATGAAGTCGCTTTAGGGTATTTAATTATTGAAAATAAACCAAAGCTTCATATATTGCTGAATAAAAGCTGGTGCATTCCCTTTTTCCATAGTGTTCGCCATGGTATGATACCTTTTGATTATCTTTAATAAGACCAAGTTCGATAGGTATTTAAGCACTTATCGGGAGAACACTTTCCCTCGTAGGGATATGCACGTACCCTCGTGAATTCTAAATATGCGTACGCGGCGTTTGATGGTCCACTTTCCAAAACGCCCTTAGTTCAAAAATATAATTTTTATAGTAAGTTTATTTTCCCGGGTGTTCACGAATGCAAGTTGGGCTGTAAGACAGTAACAGTGACCCAAAAACTTTCCTTTTTCTGACGTATCTGCTGTCAGCAAGTGGTTGTGCAGCACGCAAGAGAGCTCAAAACGAATCGGTCCAATACAGACCAGCACTCTTGTCACTGTTTCAGGGGCTTAGTTCATGTCAGCTGAGATTGCTGCTGTTCGTAATAAATAGAACAATTTCTTACGCGCAGCGGTGATACATTCAGGGCGATTTTTCATACATCAGCCTCAAATACAACCTTTGCTTTGAAAGTCAAACTGAGAATCTTATGAGCCTAGCAGGCATCGCACCGCTCAGAAGTCAAAGAAGTATGTGTGCAAAATAGCACAGGAAATAATTATGATGAATTGTTCTATGAGAGTTGCGAACGTTTTTCCTTATCGGAAGTATATTAAAATGTAGATGTCACTGCACTACCATGTCAAACTATAAACGATAATGAGAAGGAACAGCGTTTTCATTGTAAGGGAAACCGCTATCGTGGCCTCCTTTAGGATTTTGAGAGCTTTGTGATATTCCCCTTCAAGACGGAGGATGAAGTGGGCTTTGGAAGAATAAGACGAAGGCACTTCATAATCCAGTGGAAAGATATTTAAAAATGTGAATCACACCTCTTTACCAGTTCTTTGTACATTTTAATATTCTCATCTGTGATAAACTGAGTTTTTTTAAATTGCCGGAGCCAACATTTCTATCTTTTTCAGACTAATAAGTCCTTTATGAGCAAGTTTGCATTTGTACTGCGCACACTTCAAGAGCTCATTTCTTCCCGTTATCGTACTGCGGTGCTCATATGAATTCCTTTTAAAAATCGCCTTGCAAGAGAGTCCTAACTGGTTACTTTTAGTTAACTTCAAGCCCAATTCTAAAAGTTTTAGTTTTGCTATTAGTCATGCTCTCTTCTTCCTTCAGTTCAAAAGTTCGAATGCAAATTGCACGTTAATGACTCCCCGAATTCCTTATTTTGAGGTCTTTGTTATTTTGTTGAGCGACAGCATATGGGCTGAAACTTTCCAGACACTTTTTTGTTTCTCTAAAAATATGTGCATGGCTGTTTGACAGTGAGGGTTTTTGTGTGTTCTTGCCGTGAGCTCGCACCTGCAGTCAGGAGCGCAATTCGCCATAGAGGACTAAAGTTGCCACGTAAGCTCTAAATGAGGTCAAACAGGTGTGTGGAACGCGGTAAGTGAAGGCTCTTCTGTCTTGTAAGCCACTGCACCGATCTTCTTCGCAGTCTAACCGACTCGGACTTGTCACTGGTACACTCTGAGTGAGCCTAAGTTTCTCATTCAAAGGTAGCATGTCTTTAATCTGTCACATTATCATCAGTTTGTATCCCAACTCTCTCTCGAGAAACAATGACTGCTTTTTAGAGCGTAACGGTGCAATGCTCAAAATAAGTGCTGTGAATTTTCAGTCACAAGGTTATTCAATCATTCCAAGATCCGTTCTCAGACAATTTGCGCGTTGGCGCTGTGGCTGGTTCCAGCCTCCTCTCCTCGTTATTAATCCCCTTTGGAAGGTGTAATTTAGACTGACAAACGGGACCCAGATGCCTCTCGTCATTTCCTTTAAAGTAGCTCGAAATTACTTTTATCTGCATTCCCTGTGCACAGATTCATTTTTAAATATCTTACTGAGCTCTTATCAGTCGCATTTAGCGCAGGGGGGAATTTTTGACTTGTCTGATCGAAAGTGAGCCATCCTACTGTTTGAAAAATTCCTGCTGCTTATTTAGTCTGTTTTCCTCTATTTTGCATTGCTACATTTGCAGATCTGAGACTTCCCTCTTACTAGGCAAGTTGGAGCACTTTTTTAACACTAAACATATTTGTGTTCATGGATTTCATAACAATTGGCACTTAGTGTCGTATTCACTTTATCTGTAAACCCAGAGAGTAAGTATGACGGAAGTGGACCACCTACTGAACTGCCTAGAGGCCCATATTTGAAGGTAAGGCTGCTGCTGGACTGCCTAGAGGCCCATATTTGAGGGTAAGGCTGCTGCTGGACGGCCTAGAGGCCCATATTTGTGGGTAAGGCTGCTGCTTTGCGTGAGGATTCGCTCGCCTCCCCCGCCCCACCCCCCCCCCCCGGTCTTCTGAGATTCTTAAACAGCTCGACCTATGGTGGCTCGACTTACACCTGCGTTAGGGAGCGTTTTGCAAAATTAGCCCTAAAAATGCTGATAATCAAGGCGTCTATGGTAAGTAGGCGCTCACTGACCGGTTACAGGACTCAATCTTCCTGTTGTGCCTTAAGGCTCACACTCGAGCCCCACCAGCAGCCGCACAGCGGCTAAGGATATAGTCAGAATACCATGACGGACTTGAATGGCCATTTCTGCCTTATTAGCGTCATCAGCCAGCCGTACCCAACCCCAAGATCTTGCGGCACCCGAAGCTCGAACTCGCAACTGTGTGGGACTGGCGGAGCTCAAGAGTGAGCCCAAAGGTACAACGGGATGAGTTAGTCCTGTAACCAAATGGTAAAAGCCTACTTACCGTAGTTCATATTCCCGATCGAAACCGGCAAGACAACGAGCTCGTGGCGCAGTGGCTTAGACATTGGAGTTCTACCCAACTGGTCGTGAGTTGTAATCACAGCATCTATCAGCGGACCTTGGTTTGCTGCTGTTAACTATGCAGTTCAAACGGTATAAGAAATATTAACTATTATCTCCATGGTGACTGTACTAGCATTGACAAAGTGGAGTCAAACTGACTAGAGAGGAAATTCAGACTAGTTGCCTTAGAACTGGCTAGTTACGCGATACCCATCACCGCACTTGGAGACACCCACTTCTCGGAATAAGGCCGGCTAAATGAGTTTGGTGCAGGATGCAGCTTTTTCCAGAGCACTCGGCTAAAAGAGGAACACGGGAATTCTAGAACCGACGTAATAATCAGAAAGGACCTCGTCAGGAAGTTACCTTTTCTACGCCACGGAATCAACAGCCACCTCATTTAGATGAGGCTCCACACCCACGTGGATATTTCCTCATTCACCTCTCGTGACCATAAAATGAGAAGCAATTGTGACGTGAAATTGAGGTTCTCAGGTTTGCATACTCCTCCTCCTCCTCCTCCTCTCCGTGCATAGGACAGAAAAACTTCAATGAGCAAGCAGGCACTGACCATGGATTCAGAAAAAGATATCTTGGTCTTCTTTGATTATGGTGCCACAACAATGGAGTTTTTCTGGGTGTGACACCCACCTGACCAAGTGTTTATCAAATGACGAGATTGATCTGACGTTCTCGTGACGACGGCAGCTTGTGTGATCAAATGCGGAATAGACCACTGCCTACTCATCTAAGAGATCATGCCGAACTTCAAACATGCAGATGACTCCAAGAAAAAAAAATCACCGAAGAAAATAAATGTGACAGCTCTCTGTCCTGATGAACACTGATGGGGATTCTTCAACAAAATGATTGCCAAAATGAATCATGTGCAGATCCCCTAGGGTATGGGCGTTGAAAAGAGCTGCAGAGACTGATCGCTGCCAGCTACACCATTGCCGTGAAAGTAATAGCACCAGCACGTTGAAAACATCCGAACTGGTTTGATGACAGCGATTAGCACTTGAAGCGACTGAGCACGGAGATTACTCAATGTCACAGTACTTACGTGAAAAACAGTACAATTTTAGAAAAATCACATGATTCCAGTACCACTGTCAACTGCATCGAAAGCGGAGGGGGATAAAAAAAAAACAGGTAACTGGCCTGCCATTCTTACAAATACTAAGGACGCGCGTGCCAAAGCAGTATTAGTCCTCCAGTTCACCGGAACTGATTCGTTGCTGCACAAGAATTCCACAAAGCTCGTTACAAAGTAATCGCACATCCTCAACTTCCATTCTATAAATTTCGAAGTCCTCTTCAAGAAGAGAAAACATCACGGAACTCGATCTACGGACCACCCTGCAATCAAAATCCAGGTTAGATAATTATATGTTCTGTTAAAAAGTTTCGATCACGTAATCAATTCCAGTCGAACTCCAAAAAGTCATTTGCTCTCGAATCACGGCGAAAACTGCCTCAACTTCCGATGGTGTGGTGATAATGACTCTTACCAGAACACTCCGGAGATTCAACCACTGTTTGCGTAAAAAGAACGCAAATTAAATCTACAATTCTGAGAGGGATCTTCCCTTAAGGAGAGATCTTCCTTTTCAGTATTATTTGCTCACTCCTGGCCCGACTTCTAAGGAATCATATCAATTTAAATGTTGAAATATATCACTTCTCATGTAAACCACTGGATAAATTCTAGGAAGTACGAATCAGCCGCTAAACGATATATCTGGGTCTCACCGTGGCCATCGATTTTTTTAATTAAGGCTGGCTATGAAAACATGGCAACATTAAAAAGTAAGCGACGGGTCAAAGTAATGGCCAGGCGACATGGCAGAACATGTCATGGGCAAGGGATTTATAGTTGAGGTCTACTCGGTCGTAAATGAGAGCAAACAAAATTGCACACATTTTCCTGTCCTCTTCAGTCTCATTTGCACCACAGTGCTCACGGATGTCTACTGAGAAGGTCCAGAAGGTATCGACATTAGCTATAGGACGGAGTGGAAATTATTTGACATCCGTCAGAAAAACCTCCGACGCCAGGATGCATGACCTCCACTGCGCTGGCGAATGTGCACAGGATACCCCGACGGAAGCGAACATGCCTTTATACGTGAATATGTTAACCTCCTGGTACTCCTACTTTGAGGCAACGATAAACACGGGAAAAAACACAATTGCATGTGTCAAACGGCTGAATTAGCGTTAACACCGGAAACCTCGACCAGTACCAGTCATGCCCGACAGTCCTTCTCCCATTGTGACTGCACACTCAGTTAAATAGGCGCAAACAGCAACATATCATCCTGTACTCATGCATCCAACCTCCGTGAATTTTGCCCGCGCCAACAAAGATGGACGAATTACTGTGTATTCGTACAGACGCGGTAGACAAAGACTCACGTTGCGTCAGCCCCGACGCCAAATCTTATCTGCAGTTGACCTGAGTTGGACAGGTCACTGGCGGGTGAAATGGAGTGAGGGGGCCCTATCCAGCACTTACTTTCCTGACGATGAACAGCAAAATGCGCCCTTCATCCTTCTTTTACGCGTCAATTTTTGTGTCTTAGAAGGTTGCTAGCTCACGGGATAACTTCGTCCTCCTCTGCCACTGGCACTTGATTGCGATGTTAATATTTTGCTGCTATCCTCATGTCAGCTGTCCTGGAAACGATGTTCGAGACCCCGTCTTTGAAGACTGATTTCCTGTGTAGTTAAACCCTACCTATATTCTGAAGTCATTGGCATGTTTTTAGCTTCTTTAGCCACTACGCCAACTTCCCTCTCCAGTTCCCTCGCCATGGAAAAACGGTGGAGTATGGGGAGTGAAATTAGGCAAATGGCTCGTGCATCTGTTTCGCTATAAGCAAGTTAACAAGTAGGTTATCACTTTGCCCTCTTCAGGCAGGCTTGAACCTTTTCGTTTACAACGGTGGTCCCATCGGTGCTGTTGGCGCTAAGGGTGGTAACATCGACGAATACTACGATGGTAGGCATGCCACTGTTGGTGCTACTATTGCTGCTACTAATGGTGGTGGTGAATGTAATCTCTTCTCAAAGAACTATAACCTGGTATATTTTTATGAACACTTCTTAAGAAAAATAACTTGTGCAAATATCAAAAATCAAGGGAACTATTACTACTTATTTAAATGCGTTCGTTTTCTTGGGCGATTGGCTCAAGTGACCACATTATTATGTTGTTTTGGAATTGGTTTCGGGCCTTATTTCGTTCGGCTTAGCAATGCGTTTATAATTTACTTAAAAGTCGATTTCGTGATTTTATCCAGAATTCCATAAGCTTTAGTATTTACTGCATATATTTAGGCATTGGCACACGCATATTCTGATACTAATTGAAGTAAGTAAAACTTGGCCGCGGTCCCCCTTTAAACATAATTATATTTGAAGAAAACCTTGTTTTTCATCCGTCGTAGAGTTCCGATGAGCGCAACTATCACGGGTTTTATCAACTGCTGTCCGCAGTCGGTGACGCGCAGTGCCGTCGCTCCTACCCCTTTCTGGACCAACTAGACCTCTTTGAGGGGAACGATAATTCAGACATCTTCAGTCGATACCACTATGCGAATCAGGGTGGCAACGGTCAGGTTGATGGCATCAATGATCTGGAGAAATTTTCGGAGACTATCAAGTCTATGGAGAGTTTGGGTGAGTTCTCTCCAAAACAACTGGGATTTCTCTCATTCGGTGGACTTCGACCTCAGTCGAGGAGAACTTGTGTGGGTTGCTTGGCACTTATGAGACTGCCGGGCTTCAGGGAGCAGTCCAGTAGGAACACGAGAAGTAGGGCTTTGAATGATAACTAAATGGCAAAGCATAGTAGGAAACTCGAAGATCTATATGCATGGATAGAGTTGCAAATGGTAAATTTAATTAATCTTCATTTTAATTAAAGAAAAAACTCGCTGAAAATCTTTCGTGCTTTGTGGTCCAAAGATAAATGGAAATTCACCTCTGCTGATAACTGAGTCTGACGGCTAGCACTAGTCTGCAAATAGTCCGGTTTCTGCATTAAAGTACGATACTGCCCATGGCTTTTGGAGATACAAAAGGTGGTCGAATTTTACAAGTCACTAAACGATGCTTTAGTTGTAGCAGAAATAAATAGCGGAATTAACAGATTGTCTATATAAAAATGGCTCTTTTCTATTGCAGTTCAACTACGTCACTTTATGCATTCGACCGTAAACTGGCTCTATGCGTAGATGACCCACCCCTTATGAAATGTTAAAGAACTGACAATTTTTCTTGGTTTCATTCGATTTTAGGCTTCAAAAAAGAGGAAACCGAAGTCGTTTTTACAATATTGGCAGCCTTACTTCATTTTGGAAATGTGAACTATGAACAAACCTCAACTGAACAGGCCTTTATAGCGGTAGGTTTTGCCTGCTCATTGCTCTCTGTTCAAGATCGTCCTTTTAACCAATCACCTTTTTAAACTCATTTGGCAAGTTTAACATCTTGGAATCTATGCACAGCCGGTATCAGCTTATTTTCCGTGTACGAATGTAGCCCAATGACTAGCCGGTCTGTTGCACAAACCCTGGAGGCCAGGCTTGACCTCCCTCTTTCTGACCTGCCTCTTCTCATCGATCTCATTTGTCACTGTTCTTTTCGCTTTACCAAAGGAAGACGACGCACATTTCCAGAATACTCTGCGGCTACTCAAGTGCCCTATAGCCGATTCGAGATCTGCCCTGTGTCATCGCGTGATTAGAACGGTGGATGGTAACTTGTCCAAACCTCTGACGCTCGATGAGGCGCGAGCAGCCAGAGATGCATTATCAAAACATCTCTACCAGTGCATGTTCAAGTGGATTGTGAAGAGATGCAATTGCTATCTGGCATTCCGGGGTGGGAAACCTGCGACAAAGGCCAAACGTGGTGCGGCGGGACGCAAAGTCAGTCATGTCAAAATAGCATTGTTGTATATTCTTGTTACTGATATTTAGTTAGTAGGTAAATGTTTTCGTGTGAATACAACTGACGCCATCCGACGCCTAACAACAATTATTTGTAATTTAGGCGCCCAACGACATCGAGGGTGGACGAGAGAACTTTATCGGGGTCCTCGATATCTACGGTTTTGAGACCTTTGAAGTCAACAGTTTTGAACAGTTCTGCATTAATTATGCTAATGAGAAGTTGCAACAGAGGTTTGTCTTTGTAAGTTTCCTTATTGTGACATTCCTCCTAGCGGTATTTCACGGAAGACACTATTTTTCTTAACGGTCTCCTCCTTTAGCTAGGTAGCTACCGATTCTCCTGAGGTACGCAAAACTACAGTAGATTATCTAACTCGTGCAAAATGCAGAAATGTACGAAAGATTGATAATCATTCGCAAACCGGCACCAACGCATGTTCCAAAGCTCTCCATAATAATAATGATTATAAAAATAATAATAATAAAAATAATAAGAAATATAATAATAAGCAGTCTTATGCTAATTTAAAAATTACAGGAAATACGAAATGTAACGTTACCTTGTTCAGGAATACCCATTTGTTAAAAAAGCGACATGTTCCGAAAACGTGAAAAATCTTTGTAACTCCTAGGAAAAAATGAAAATAGAATTTTCAGGAAAAGTCGAAAACATAAAAATTTGTTTAAATTAAAATAACTTACCTTTCGCCAACAATTTATTGACATATTTTTGATATTGGATTACAGTTAGTGTCAGATCTTCCTTGAAATACCGGCGACTTCTTCACGATTTTGAGGGTTGTCAAGCAATTGTCCATATAGTTAGTTTCTGTTCTATGCTTTTATCAAAACCTTCAAATTAAAATATTTCTTAAAGGCACTTACTGAATTAGTGAGCTTTTGGATTTTATTTTCAATGCAGATGGCCCTTTGGTTCATAGTTGTAGACTGAACCAAACATAAAAACCCATTTCAGAGAAAACTGAACATCCAAACCAAAAATTGGTAATTAATATGCCTAAGGTCAATTAAAAAGGGTGTCAGCTGACGAAAATCGGTGGACGTTACTTTTTAGCAAAGTTTGCGTGTAGTAAAAACAAACTACCGGGGGCAAGTTTATTGCTGCGTTTTGTGATAAAAACGTTAAAAAGTAGATTTTTGAAGCTGAGTTCGTTTCCTTGTTTCTGGTAAGCAATGCAATTTTCACCTTCATCTAGGTTTTCATGCCTTCAAATTCAGATTTTGTCGATTTAAGAAGGGATTTATTTGAAAAATGTCATGCTTATATTAATTTTACTTTTATAGAACAACGCACAAAACAATAGTCTCTGTTCTGAAATATTAAATAGCATGGGAAATTTCTTGAATGTCGGGTAATGTCCTATTTTACGAGATCTCGCCTTTTCCCTCTATAATCAAGAGTGAAAGGGCAGCGTTATTTAGCAAAAGGCTTTTGCAGTCTTAAATCCACTCAACAAATGAAAATGACAACACCAAGTATATAATAGATTATCACGCAAATTTTGATCATGATATTGTGTTAAGTCATCTACTGTAGTTGGTTTAATTGTGCTAGACGTCATTAAGTATAATTGATCCGGTGTGAAGACATATAATTCAGATGCTTCCTGTCTGCTATAATGAAAATTTGAGAGATGATTCTAGGTACCTCCTTAGCAGTTTCAATATTCACCGAAAACCCTTTAGTGAAATTTTCCATGAAAAGAAATCATAATTTACTACCATCAGACCACTAAGATCACTATGCTTGCACCCCATCGAGTCAAGAACCGATGATAGGCCAAATCGCAGGCAGGATGAAGATTCATCGTCTTTGATCGCTTTTTGTCTCCTTTCCTTGCATGTAAATTAACCTGCTGTGACAGTACCCTTTCTGTTTATTAATTCAGGAGTGCAGTACCTCTCACGAGTAGAACATACAATTTCGCAATTCACGTTTAGGTCAAAAGATACTCCGGGGAAAATAAGGATCGTTAGGCGTTTAAAATGCTGGACTGAGCCAGTATCTAACCAATTATTCTCCTTCTGATGTTCTCATTTTTAAGTCATTTCGTTCTTTATGCCTTTTTGTTGGCATTCAGGTGCCCAGACGAACGCACCCGACCAAGAGCGCTCGAGATGAATTTCTTTAACATGAGTCCATGAAGGTGCTGATTCTGTACCTTATAATGTTTTTAAACTGTTTCATAATTATTTGACCGTAACGAGTTTTAGCAGCAAAGTACGTGTTGTTAAGGAGCTGTCCTCTCAAGAGTCGTTTTGAACATCTAATGTCTCAGCTTTCTTCCAGCAGTTTTGTTCGTTACGGTGGTCCAAGAAGGGAGAATTTTTCGCATACGCAAAATGTTTTCTAACCCTTCTAAGTGTTCCCCGAAAGTTAAGGCAGTCGTTGGGTCAGGCTTGGTTCCAAACAGTTTCCCTGGTGTGTGAGCCTAACCAACTTAATTACTATAAGCCATTTAGCTAGCATTGATCCCGTGCACATAATATTTTGCAATTCTTTAAATATTCTCTGAGGGTATTTGTTCTCTCGTCATATTTTTGCCTCTTTTAGCACGTTTTCAAGCTTGAACAGGAAGAGTACTTGCGAGAAGGTCTGGAATGGGATTTCGTGGAATTCTACGACAATCAACCCTGTATCGATCTTATTGAGGGACCCATGGGTATACTATCCCTGCTCAATGATGAATGCAAGGTCAGTTACTTTCTCGGGAGGCTTAGAAAAACAAAAAAATTACTTGATTTCAAAGTTTTTAAAATCTATTTGGGAATACTAAGACAGAGACTGGTAGGGCGCCAGAAAAATCACCAGCTCTGCGTCTTCTGCAGGAACTCATGGAAATAAAATTAATCACTTGTAGTTGTAAAACATTCGGATTGGTGATCCGCAGATTTTTACATAAGAAACTTGATCGCACCCTCTGACGGTGAAAGCACAATTTACAGCATTAAGGTAGCTATTCGAGTTGCCGGTTTAGTGAGGATCCAACTAAGAACTCATCGAGGACGGCTCACCTCATAGGCGTTGCTGTCTCCCTACCAGAAGAGGCAATCTCGTCTGACTGCAAGCGGGACACTCTCATTGCCTCTTCTACTTTATAGTCTCTATGATATTAACCTATATTTTTTGCACGAGTACAACAGCTCAGGCATGTAAGACGATGGTTTTGACGATATAATAATTTTCATCTCCCTATCTAAAGCGCCTAGCCGTAATCCGGTTCAAAACCTGTGTCTTTAGATAGAGGCTGCAAGATAATGTTATAACTGGACCACCACGTGATTATAAAAACCGATTACCTCTTAACGTGATTTAAAAGTCAACCAATATTGTTTAGTTTGATATTGATATTTCATAGGGTTACATTTATATTCGGCAAAAGTGTACATAGTTGAAAGAATGGGCTGATGTATGCCTTCAGAAATGGAAGTCAATCGTTGTAACTGAACGTCTGACGCAAATGCAATATGAGTATGAGCCCAAGCAGGGAGATTTCTATGAGCTCAAATGGGCAGTTTCCTCTTCTGGTTGGGAGTTAAACAGCATTAAGTTAGGCTAAATGGCACAGGAAGTTTAAGTGCTGGCTTCCGTAAATGTGTTCTGTGGTAAAAGATAAATAAAACAAGAAGTGAAAGGACACATACAACAGCTGCTTGTGGTGCATCAGTGCCAACGCTACCTGAGACAGTGAGTCCGCTTGTTATTGGTCGATTCAAGGTCACCAAAATAAGTAGTCACTTATCTATTCATCCAGATCAGTAATAAAAATTCAGCCAGGCCCTATACCACGACAAAAAAAAAGAGGCAGACACAATTCAAGCTCTGATAAAGCTTTTTCGACACTAAAGCAGGTTGTGATCGGCATACTGGGCGTGTCCGGTACTGCCGTCTCTGAATACGAATATTTTAGGACGGTTGCAAATGGCGCACAGCTTGAAAATCCTTATACCACTGAGGGAATTTTTAGATAAAGTGCACGGAGGACACACTGTAATAGCCTTTTTCTTAAACAGATCACAAGACTATGCACTCTCATGATCAAGATCCCAACTCGGAAAGTTTGATGTGAGGTTCAGCGTCCTTCATTGTTTTATTTTACTTTTGAATTTCATTCTGTTTGGGTGGATGACCACATTATATTTTTAATCTTTGCCAGATGCCAAAAGCGAGTGACGCAAACTGGCTTGCCCGACTCATCGAGAATCATTTTAATCGGTCGCCAGACTTCTCGCAGTCCAAATTGGGCGCTAGAACAAGCTTCCAGGTGCGCCATTTTGCTGAGGTGGTAACGTATACAGTGGCTGGATTTGTTGAAAAGAACTGTGACCGCGTGATAAGGGAACATGCTGAAATGTTTAGGAGGACCTCGGTAAGTTCTTGTTCATGTCTCCTGTATTCCTCTCTGCTCATACGATGAAGTTTCTTTCTTCTCAAAGCGTAAATTTTAAGCCAAACGTAACTCTATCAGGTCTGTAGTTATTGAGAAACCCCTGCTTGTACTCCTTGTAGATGCGCTCATATAGAAGGAAATGGCTAATATAGGAGTCAATACCGATAATTAAACAACAATGCCCGAAGTTTGAATGCCGCAAACAACAAGATCAGTTATTTTCATCCAGATTTTTTCCTAGTGAATAGAAATTCGGAGTCATCTAATTCTCTCTATTAGCAAAATAAAATCAAGCTAAACGGATTTGGTTGCGAATGCAAGGGTAGTTGAATCCAAACAGCCTCTCTGTGCCTGAAACACACGACCTCATTCCCAGTGCCGAAGGAACCAGGCTTTAAAGAAGAGAACGTCTCTGATCTCACATAATGACGGTGACATTAGGTTCGAGTTAAGAAGCATTCAATGCAGTTTGAGCCTCAGTCCTAATTAGGATGATTTCTCCACGAGAAACACATAAGAAATCAAATTGACTGGGATAAAGAAAAAACTAACACGCAGCGAAATAGCCCAGTCTCCGCATGCCAAGCCTATAAAAAGGGCTACTCAAATGAAAATAGTAGGTAGAATGGTAAGGACGGGCATGGAACAAGGAGCGCTCGAGGTCTGCACACTGGTACGTCACCAGCCATCACTTGGTGCACCACCAAGATATTAGTTTTGGCTACTCATGATATTTTATTATGCTGATGCGTTCGCTGGATCATCGTATGACAGGGAACTTCAGTGTGAGTCTCACTCCCCCCTCTCCCATACTCCAGTAGTCTGTGAGAGTCAACCTGATCGGGGACGAGGCTAGTCTCGGTAGCTGGAGCGGTTGTGAGCAGTCTGATAAACACATTCTACGGGCCGACGTGGCTTACACTTTGCTCCGAGGCAACAGTAGCGTAGCCTATTTCGAGGGGTTAATAAGACCCTGCCTCAAGTTTATTTGCCCACCGCAGCACGCTGCCTTCCTGTTTAAAATTCTGTCGGCACCCAAGAAAATCCCACATTCAAAAATATTGTTTACTTGTGCTGTAGTTTTTTCTGTCATCCAATTCCGATAACGACGTAAGTTTAACAAAGCTTACTGGAAAGAATTGTCAAAGAGGTTCATTAATGATGACCATTTCGTCGACAATTAAGTCTCCTACAAATCTGGTCACCAAAAAACACAGAATTGTTTTGCATTTGGAAGTCAAATCGCGAATGCTTTTTGGAAGGATCGCAAATGCATAATTCAGTGGCAAATTTACACTTTACCCCGCTGGCACTAACTTAACCAGCCTGAGGTTTGGCAAATGACAGTCTGTCCGTGACCTCTGCCGTCATATTTAGAGCTTGAGTTCTTTCGACGCCAACAGTTCGGTGCTCCAGAAGAAGGAAGTGCTATCATCGGCCGGAATTTTATTCGACTGACGCTTCAGGATCACACTCAGTCCTTCCGTCAAAGGCAACAATAAATAAGGGTAATGGGTGAACAGGGTTCGTAGTGTGTGTAATTGCATTGCAAACCCTCTCCTTTCCAATTAGCAGCTCAGGCATACATATTCTATGGTCCTAATTAATACAATGATGGCTTGATCACCTGCAGCCGCTAACTTTATCTGTTACTCTCTCTCTCTCTCTCTCTTCCTCTCTCTGATGATAATGTGTTCGAAATGTCAGTGTAATAAAATTCCAATTCCACCGATTATGGCTCCATCTTTTCAATTGCTTGCTGGACCTCGTATTTTTGTCCGTGTCATCAACTCTAAGTTTTGTCGGCAAAGACAGGGGAGACTTGAATGGCCATTTCTGACTTATTAGCTGTCTTCAGCCCGTCATATCCAACCCTAGGTGGTGCACTACCCCTGGATCGAACCCGCGAACCGCTGATCAGAAGTCCAACGGGCTAACCACTGAGCCATGGGCTCGTTGTCTCGCCAGTTTAGATCGGGAATATCGACGGTATTCGTTGATGAACGCTCACCGATCGCTAACGAAACTCACTCGTCCTGCTCTGCCGCTGTGCGGTTACTGACGGGGCTTCAGAGTGAGCCTCAAGGCAGAGCGGGACGAGTGAGTTCCGTTAGCGATCGGTGAGCGTTCATCAACAAATGCAGCTCTAGATTTGCCTACTCTCATCTGAATTCACCTGCCTTGCTTCGGAATGTCCGAAGCTTGTCAAGCAACCCAGCAGAAAACGTTGCTCAGACCAGATAGTAGGATGGTTATTTGAGTCGTAGGTTAGTGAATATTGACTACTCACAATGTTGGCTTGCACAAATCTATAGCTCAGAGACGCAGCTCCGATAATGAAAATGGGAGGTCAGTGATTAGATCTCGTTTGGCGATGGGTATTTTATAGCCGCCATCCTTCTCATTCCGCACACTCAGTTGTAAATAAACAAAACTACAGTCGTTGGTCCTCTAAATATGCAAAGATTTAGACGGGATTCAAGCTGATCCTTAATAGAACATCAAGAAACTATGTGGGTCATTTTAGGAAGATGCGCCTTTTGTAAACTTCAGACCCTGAGAACACGAAATATTACCACATTTTTCTGTCAAGTTGAACTACTTACCGTGTTGGCTAAGAATCCGCCGACCTACTTACTACGTCTCCGCGTAGTAGTTGCGTTTGAAGCCAGAACAATCTTGCACCTGCACAGCGTAACTTTTTGCATCCTGTGAAATACTTTATAAAAATTGTTACCCTCTCGCTCTTTCCGATTTCTTGCCAACTTCCAAGAACTATTGCCTACATGCACACCATTAGTGGAAGTCTGGCTCTTTTGAACTTTCTATCTAGCTAGCAGCTATAAGACCGCCTGGACTGTCGCCATTGATTTTATGTCCATATATCGCGACTGATCAATTACCTGTTATTTACGGCGTACATATATAATCCTTTTTGACATGGGGATGTGGTCAATACATTCCGCACTGGCAGTAGCATTCCAAGTGCATCAAGTTGCTCCCCAGGCAACCACGTCTGGGCCGCTGGGCACCACGTTAATGGACCCGAATCATCCTGCATTGTAAGTCATATACGAGGACCTGATATACGCTCAATACTTCCACTTGGGCGGAGAAATCACTGTTCGTTTCCAGCCTGTGAGATTTCAGCCAAATTCTGGATCGGCCTAGAGGCCTGCTGGCTATACGAGAAGTAGCGAAACCGATTAAGGGTGTCTAAATTTGAGCAAAAACCATTGTTAATCAGAAGGGCATCAAACGTGCAATAAAAACTGAATGAGCTTGAGTAAGAAGAAAGAACGAGATGATTTTTGAAGTAGTATTACTTTGTTTGGATATGTTCATTTTTCTGAGGGAAACGGAAACTTGTGAAAACCCCTATGCCGTAATGTGGCGCAATTTTTAGAATCTAAAGATCATTCTAATATAAAGTATGGTAACCAATCAGCTGTGCATGGAATTTTCAGTAAGTCTGTTTTTCATCTTTTTACGACTGAAAACGTCTTTCACCGGTCCTTCGAATTTTCGTCAGTATTTTCCCCACTGCCGCTAACTGATGATGATTCTGAAGAGAACAGAAGAGGAGGAGGAGGAGGAGGCTGAGGAGGAGAGGAGTAGGAGGAGGAGGAGTTATCAATATCTGGCAGTCATTATTTATTCCGCTGACGTTTTAAACGTCTGCGCAAGATCAACATCGAGGTGTTACTGGTCTCTGGCTGGCCACCCTTAGGTTCTCCCTCGTGATAGCGAACGGTTTCGTAGGCATTAAATCGGTTTAATGGGTAGTCAACTATTTGCGCGCCTGAATGCCTGGCCTCAATCATATTCTTGTCTGTGTAGTTTTCAGATTATCACACTATGAGTAAAAGTAATTTAAATTTACACTTACATGTGCAATACATGTAGATGTACTGTATCGGAAAGTGGTCGTCGTGTTCGTGTCGATGCGCATCCTAGTCTGTCACTGATTTTCGTACGTTTGCGTTAACGTCCGGCTGTACACTGCAACTTAAATATGATATGCCACAGATAACTGCTAAAAATTTTCTGGGCAGTAGCAAAATCTTGGACTGTTCGGGAAGGCGATGTGTGCTTGACTCAAGCTGGTGTTTACAATTCACCTAATTTGCGCGTATCAATGATCAGGTAGTTTTGAGACCCAAACGGGAGATGTTGCACCTTAGTTTCTCAAGTTTTCAGAGCAGGTGTGTATTTGATGGAGAAACATTCCTACGGTCCCCCACTCTCTCTCTTTCTCTCTCTCTCTCTCTCTCTCTCTCTCTCTCTCTCTCTCTCTCTCTCTCTGATTCACCTCCTCCGTGATGTGGTATGCGTAGAGACGCAATTGCTTAGTTTTGTTGGAGATGGTTAGTGTGGTTCAAGGCGCTGCTGTATGATCATGAGGTTGGAGATCAACATTTTTATCCGACAGTGACACTTTTGTGTTGGGTAAACGAAGTGAGCAGTTGCGTTGTTCTGCTATCGTTGAAAAATGGCCGTATCTCTCCGGAGTGGTCAACGTCGTTTGTGTGTTGATAACACTCTGCATGTGTTCTCATCTATTTCAACGATTTTCACCTTGTTAGATAGGGTCAGTTTTGTGTTTGAAGTAAAAACAATTTCTTGACCACCTGGTCAGTACTTAAGCCTCTTATTGGCCACGACTTATTTTGATTTAAAGAGCCCGCTGCTGTTGGAGATCCTCGGAATGACGCAGCCTGCAGGGGATTCAGGAAACCTCGGGGCACGAAAGCTGGACATAGGGACCATTTACGATGGTGTCTTACGCCAGCCGACGGTGGCGACTCAGGTTTGTTGCTTAGCTTTCTAAAATCCATTCTCTGTCCAGCAGTTAAATACCTATGCGTTTCTAGTTAAGAGTACTAAATTATGTTTCAGTAGTAGTGTGTGTTCCACAGTACTACTGTTTGTCATTAAATTAATAATATAATGACTCAGTTCATCTTGTTGGCTGCAGCAGAAAACAAGCACTCAAAAAGCAATTATCGGAATTCAAAAGCACGTAAGACTCATAGGATTCAGAGCAATATTCGTCTTTTGCTCATGCTTAATTCTTGTGTGCCATCCCCTAGCACTATTCAGAGCAGTTCCTCACAAAGACTGGGGCATTATACAATAGTATGAGGTTTAAATGTAGCAGTCGGGATGAGTCAATTTACAGAAAATTGGTGATTTAGGTAAATTTGCAATATTTTGCTGTGCCTTCTCCCTTATCTACTTTGAAATATGGGGTTTGATGTTTGTTGTTTTCGTCGGTGGTAAATATATCTTTAAAACCTGCCTTGTATTATTTCCTGCATGTGCTATTAGGATTTATAGTGTTTGCCATCCCCAAAGTATACGAATGGATGCCTCTAATAGTACTAACGTTTTTCTATCCACCTCACAATCCTCCTCTATATTCCTGAAGTTTTTTATTTACATTTATAGTTTTCCGATTCGCTTAAACAGCTGTTGGAGACGCTGGATCACACAACAGCCCACTACGTGCGTTGTATCAAACCCAATGATCAGAAGGCCGCCTTTCTGTACGTTTTTCCCCTCCCTGTCCTTGTTCCTCTATCTTGTCGTTTACCCATTTATTCAGGGTCATTTTTGCGATCAGGGTTTATCCACCCGCTTGGTATCCTTCAGGCCATATCGATGGTGCTGTGTTGTACGAACCCAGCCAATTGTGAAGTTAACGGATTAAATTCGTGACACAGGAAGGGGAACTTGGCAGGTCTACAGATGTCTGAGGGTTCATAAGCTCTCGACTGACCCTGTGGATATCAATGAAAAGGTGGTTTTTTCGAGATCACGTCGAAGGCCTGGGTTTAAACTAGTCGAGAGCCAAAAAACAAGACATCAGTGCAATAATGACATGATCTTGCAAACAGCCCGCATCTTGATTGACCCATCTATAAGCTTTGGATGTGACGCTTTTGTTGGATTATTGGACTCAACATGTAGTCCCTATGCTACATTTTGCACCTTTTTCTCATTTTCAATGTTTTTGTCCCTTCTAGCTTGTCACCTCAGCGGACGGTTCAGCAGTTGCGAGCCTGTGGCATCCTTCAGACCATCAAGATTAGCGCGGCCGGATTTCCTACTCAGTAAGGTTGCCATATTATGATTACTCTTGTCGTTGCTATTTCTGTTGTTTACCTTTTTTGTTGCTTTGGAGCAAAAACCAGGAGGTAGGAATTACTTATATGGCCCTCCAACAGGATGTGTCAACCGGAACTTAACGTTAGGTTTAGCGTTATGGAACTCAAATAGTTTCAGGAGAAACTAAACTACAGTACAAGGTATTACAAGGCTACTTCCAATGTCCCTTGTGGTCTAAGAAGTACCTCCCTAGACAAGAAACAAAGTGCACATCTTAAGCTTGTCGGATGCGACCAACAGCCCTGTTCTGACCTATGAATTTATCGGCCAGCCTCTTCCGATAGGGATATTTGTGACCTCAATTCAGTTCCATGGCATAGAGACTGTGAACAGGTGTGGGTTGCAGTTCGGCGATGACCGATTGATCCACCACCCAGGTGAGAAACGGCAAAAACGTCCGCGGTACCTTTGGTAGCTAGATATGACAGGGAAGCTGAAGCCCGAATGTCAATCGCAACGAAAAATGAATTCGGTGCATAAAGCACCAAAAGGTTGTGCAATTTTCTCCTCATTCAAGAAGTTTATGGCCGTTTTAAACAAAAAGAAATTCGGTTCAACCCTGAGGGTCCCAGATCGTGAAGTTTAAATGGTGTTGGTGTTCACAGAAAATGAATAAAGTTTAACAGTGTGCGACGACTGTCAAATGGAGAACGGGTAAAAGATATGAATGAAGAGGGGGATAAGAATCAGAAAACCTTAATCAATTAGACCGTAAAAACAGCCCAATCGATAAGGCCAGAAATGGACTAAGGTGTGGAGGCTTACATATTCGAATCTAAGAGAGGGAGCTATTCATGCTGCTGTTGTTGCCGGGTTATCGGGGGCCTAGATGATGCATAATCCCCGCCGGATTGGCCATCATCCAACTGTATTGCTGCTCTTGGTGGCTATTCTGCATGGTCTCCATCCAACCTTTCATTCCCTATACGTGGCTTCACGAAGTTGTGCCTGTACAGTGGTCACAGTCCGTAAATAGGTCTTGCTAGCAGCCTAACCCAGATGAGGATAGCCGATGCGTCTCTCCCCCTGTGCCTTGCCTTTTGGTCATAGTTTGATTTGTTGTTTAAGAAGGCACTGACTATATTCTAGCGAAGTCAAGTGCTACGCCTCACGTCAGTGCCAGTCGGTCCGACGTACTCTTGCCTTCGGATCTCAATGAGTCTTTGGGCAAGAGAGTGAGTTTGAGGTCGCACAATTCCTACTCGCACTCATGTCATCAGCAGCCTTCAGTTTACCCTGGCATCAACCTCGTCTCACCTCCCGGTCTGCCTTAAAATATCCTACAGAGAGAGGATATTGAAGCTCTCCTGTGGCCAAAGTCAATTCGGGGTGGGGGGCTTTCAACTGCGCCAGTTTTGAGTCATAAGGAAATTCGGCAATCGTCTTGGATGTTCATACAGTCTTTCCTCCAGCCACGCCATCTATCCTCTTAAAGGGAGGAAGAGACTAGAAGAAGTGTCCCAGATGAATGCTAGTTTTCGTCATCCAGATAACCGGCTAAGGTAACTGTACGTATCACGCACGACTGCAACAGAAAAGCGGAAGAGAAGAGTTCAACTCGTCCAAGAGCTGCTTTTACCTTAGTCCTGCCACTGGATATCGATAAGCATCTAAATAGAATACAGACTTCCTGTCGTAAAAGGAAATTTTTCACCATGATCAGCACCCACACTACGCTACTTCCAAGGCTTGACGTCATGAACGACAATTCTCACGAGGAATTGCACTCTGCCGTCTCGATTTCGAAACTTTGAGTACACTCATACTACGATACCTGAGAAGAAACCTTTGCTAACCACAGAATAGGAAGCCTCAATAGCAAGGCTTTTCTACTGTTTAGGACCTGTGTAGGAGACCAGCTGCTCATTGCTGACGCCTTTTTCTGTGTTCTCGGTGGCCAAGGAGACCTGGACTCACCCTCGCTTCCGTTACTAGGCACTGTAAGACTGTGTTTGCAGGTAAAAAGGCCGATGTGACGAGTTTTTAGTAAAAGGCAGTATGTTATTCGGAATGCTGTACGGACAATCGTTTATTCTTCTTGAAGATGAGGCTGAAGTTCAACTGCGAACATGGTTCCATTGGAAGCCAGCATCATAGAAACTAAGCAATGCCGTACTGCACAATCAAAAACGCGGGCGAGACCTCCCCGGCAGGTTGAACTTCAATGTGGAACGGTTGTAAGTCACGAACTAGAAAGAAATTAAAACTGACTGAGTAACGATGTTTATACCACTCTGCCGTGACAGTCTTTGGAATTCATGCAAACAGCCTCAGAACTGCGTCACTAACTAGTACGGAGAAATACGATACCTGTGGTCAGGGAAGAAGCAGCCTCCAAATGTCCATGAAGACAACCGTGCCACAACAATCAGTGCTACAGTTCCGGGTTGCAGCAGAGGCTGCCGATAAATCGATGTTAATGACTGGCTTGAACGACAGAGCAAGCTAGAAGATATAGTAACGGTGGTAAAGTAAAGAACTTCACAGCTTCCATGATCCTAAGCCCACTACAAGTTCACCGCAACTCATTTAAAGTGGGGATACCCTGCTTTCGGAAAATTCGCAGGTTGTGGAGTATTGGATTGAACATATTAAAACCTTCTCTACCGTCCTTCTTCATTCTGCAAGGAAGACATTAAGAGGTCTTCTGGGGTGGGAATCAACAATGAACATCCTCGCATGTCTTCCTTTCAGGAGACTATCAGGCGGATTTTCAACGGCAAGCTCCTGGCACGGACTCAGGTTCAACTGACGTCTACAAATAGCGCGTCTCACAAAATTTTTGAACGTGGTAATCTCGTTGTTCTAATTGGGTGTAGAGACAAGGACAGATTGTAGAAAGGTAACGTAACAACTCTTGTCAACCTCCGTGGGATCTCTCTCTCTCCAGAATAACCAGAAAAATTTAATCACCCTCTTCGCATTCTTTTGACTGCACCGCGGAGATATACGTTGTTTGATACCAGGAGCACTGTGGTAAAACGTACATGATCTTCGCAGCACAGTTGTCTCAGAGCAACACCAACGAATGAGAATCAGGCTGTGCACTTCATTTGTAGATCTTAGAGGGTTAATATCGTCCAGTATCTCCCCTGTACGTACGAGGTTAGTCATAGCTTCTGATGACTCTATGTTGCGAATAGCTTCCTTCCTCTTTGTTACACTCCTCTTTATTAAATGGTTGGCGTAGCCCTAGCTGAGGTCTCGGTTTGTTTATCTTATAAAGACACTGATAAAACTACTAGCTATTTACATCGATAGGATCGAGAGAGAGAGAGAGAGATGTCGAACCGAACAATGGTGTTCCAGTTATCTGCTCGAGACCTCACCTAGGCACTTTAACTGGTAATATCTTAGGCATTTTTTCTTGTTTACAAGAAAAGAGGGAATCATTATGAATGAGGGATTTCAATGTACACCGGGAGAGATTCAACAATTTAAGGACTGCAGCAATACTGAAGTTACGTGCGGCAACCGCCTCTAAAGGTACGCCACCCAGTCTCCAAAGATAATTCAGGCAATTTTAAACAATTAAATCCAGGCTGTGTACTGGAATCACAAGAAACTTAACTCAGGTACCCTCAGTGGGTTAAAATCTGACATTGGATAAAACTGTCTCTCTGACAACACCTCACTCCCGCCCATAGCAATTCTGCTGATTTCTTGCTTGTGCGAATCTTACCTCCGGTGAGGTTCTGTTTTCACTTGCAGTTCCGAGTTATGAGGCATGGCCTAGGCTTGCACCTCCCCACCTTCTTTTCACAGGTGGTCCTACCAGGATTTCTTCGACCGCTACCGACCTCTACTCTCTTGGAAGTCGGTCAACCGAACTGACAGAAAGGAAACGTGCAAACTCATCCTGCAGAAGTACATTCTCGTGAGTCCACCTTCTTCTCTGGGTTTTCAGTGGTTCACCAAGTGCTTTTCGACCAGGTTGAATCTATCCACCTTGAAAAGGTTCCAAGTCCGCGCAAAACTTTGGCAGTTGGCCAATAGCTATTTGCGAACTGTTCGAGTCAAATGAGGGAACCCAGATGTCGTTTAGTTTGGACAGTATTGATTATCTTTGTCAACAAGTCACATAACATAGGTCTATGTTAAACCAAACTGAGCATTAAAGGAGGCCTGAGCCTCGGATGACAATGCACTCGATTGCATTTATCGATCTGGCGTTGGCATAACGAGCCCTAAGCAGTCACCTCCAGAATTAAGTCATCGATTGTTGATTGGCTAGTCCCCCCTAAAAGTTTAGTCTTTTCTGCTGTTGCTATTATATCTGAGGTTGGATTCCTGTTCCAGTACTCGATCCATCTTGTTCTTCGCTCATCATTTAAAACTGTCTGCAGTTCCGATCCCCAGAAACTTTAAGGGCAAAATTTTATTCATAAAACTATCAGCAATATTTGGTGACTTTTCGTACATGAGAGTTTGTACGTTTCTTACGTTTGTCGTACGTGAGCTTTTCAACAATGAGGATACTTCCATTCAGCAGTCTTGCTTGAAAGCTTTGTCAGAGAAAAGGGGATCACGTTTCTGAAGGAATTCCAAACTGAGTCAGCGTCTACTACTGAACGCTCCTCTAACGGGATTATAGATCTCCCCGACCTAAGCCAATCAAGCGTGAGCTTTTAGTTCCACTGGTAGAGCAGCTGGCCCAAGTGCAAACTGAAGCCAGCCCGACAGTGGATGTCAGATAATTAGGGTTTTGAGAGCTTTTACTAATTTATTTGACCTGCATTTAAATAACTCGGGGGCTTCGGTGCGATTTGAACTCAAGACAGCAAGGCGAGGCTACAGCACAGCCAACGCCCTAACCACGTGAGCCATGAAACCTCACTAGGAAAGCGATTAGTCTCGTGGCTCATGGTGAGACCGCGTAACTCAGGTGATTAGAGCGTTGGTTTTACTCAAGCCTTGTTCTTGCTGTCGTGGTTTCGAATGTCACCTATGTCAAATCGATGTCTAATAAGTCAGAAAATGCCACAACATTGCGTTGTCGTAGGACATTTTTACCGGCTGAAATGAAGCACGAAGCAATGATACGCCTGCAAAATTTCTGAACACTATAATACAATGAAATCAGGAGGCGTAGTACTCGGTGGGTTTCTAAATCAGTGAATAAACTATTGGTCGAAGAGGATTGCAGTCTGGGACGGAGATATAGCATGCAGTCTTAAGCTGTTCTAGTAAACCACCTAATATCAGGAAACCCAACTTGGGAACACCTTGATTTTTGTTCCATATAGGGCGATAATGTCCGCATTTAATCGATAGTACATGACCTTGCCCAGTATGTTTCTCTTACCCAGAATGAGCATTGCTATCGTCTCGGAAATACAAAGATCTTCTTCTCCGCCGGAGTCCTAGCAAATATGGAGCGACTGCGTACGGAGGAGTTAGTGCGTGCGGGCACCCTGATTCAGGCAGTCTTTCGGGGTTGGTTGGCCAAGCGACGATGGCAGCAGATTCGCGTTTGGATTCCGCGTATGCAGAGCCTGGCCCGTCGATGGTTGGCTCGAAAGCGCATTGCGGAGCTGATCCGGCAGAAGCAAGAGGCTTTAATGTAAGTTTACAAGACTCGTGCTAGCCTCCTTCTCCAAAACGAAGTCAGTCATGACTTACGCGTGAAAATTATACCTTTTTAGGCTTGAAGAAAAAAGAAGGCAGGAAGAAATTACACTTGAGGTGAGGTGGCTGACACCTGATTTTTCTTCGAAGGATAACGAAACGCATAAAATTTGTTTTCCAGTTTTTCTGAAGTGCTTTTTCGACTTCATTGCTACCTTTCACTGTGGATAACGCAGGGTCTTTTAGTTTCACTGAGTTCTCTTCCAGGTAACACATAATTCTCCGAGGGTGTTTTCATGTGAATTATTTGAGAAGAAATTAATTCGAAGAGTGAAAACGTACTGGGGCGAGGGAGGTGTTGGTTTTATCCGACGGTACCCACCTGTTCTGTCCACAAACGGGTTTGAAGTTCATCCTCTTCGGTGGAAGTTTTGTTCGAGAGTTCTTTTGCAATATTAACCACAAAGAATATGCCACAACTAGGAATTTAAAGCAGTTATAGATTTTTGTACAGGTAATAGAGAAACTTCACTAGTTTATGAAATTTGTTAAAAGAAAATCACGTCAGTCCCGATAACACTCAGAAGTAGTCCACAATAGCTTTACCCATGGAGACCATTTTCGCAGAAAGTTGGCAGCGCACCTGACAGACATAATCACATGTTTATTGTTAAAATCCTGAACACTCACCGATCACCGTTAGCCAGAATTGGCCATTCCAGTCTCCTTTGTCTTTCATTTGACCCAGTTGTGAAAAACTCGGTTGTTTCGGTGGGATTTGAACCCAACGTCAGCAAGGGGATGGCTTTAGTAGAGCCAACGCTCTAGCCAACTGAGCAACGAGACCCCACCGGTAGCCGTGAGTTTAATCAAACTTCGGTCAAGTTACCCGCCAAGTCTACTGCAACGTATGGAATCCACCAATTCTGTTCCAGTAAGCTGACTACCCAAGCAGTAATTAATGTAGAATCCACAAGACGACGACCAAGCACAGTCTTTGCCGACAATATTCATCTGCTTGTTAAAATTCTCCAAAAAAACGATCAAATGGCATAAACTCACACAGGTGAGAACTGTAACCGTCAAACTTTGGGCAAAATTGCCGTTTATTGATTGCTAATCAGTAAACAACCAGCTGCATGGACTCTAGACTCCGAACTCCAAAGAAACACGGAATTAATAGTAGTGAAAATGCGATTCCCAGGTGGTATGTCAGAGAAAGAAGAGGCGTTCACCGGGAGAGGTTTATTAGGTACCTGAAGTTTTGGGTAGTTTTTACATCTACCCAGCTTCAGAGATTGGAGATTGGTTCTCACTGCTCTCATTATATGCCACTCCTTGCCTTGTCTGGCTGCGTCAAACCCGCATCTCACCGTAGCCTGTGTCTCCATCGCCACCTCTGCTAATAGGCTGTGGTTGAGTCTGCCGGCCTTTCACCTGTCCTCTTTGCTCACGGAGATAATTGGCGGCCCCGATTTTTCTACACCCTGACGGTCTCCTGTCCAGAGGGTTTCGCAAAACCAGATAGGGACAGGGAAATTAATACGGAGGCTGACTGAGCGGTCGGTGGACATTTGGGGCTTTTTATCGGCCTTGGCGTGTGATCCTCGCCTCGGCCCACGATGTCAAAGGTGCAAAGATGAAGATGCGGACTATCTGCGTGGCACGGGTTGCCATGTCTGACTTTAGGTCCAACCTTCATGCAGCCAAGTGATGCTCGTGCATTCGTGTTTGCAGCTGTTGGCCGGCTTCTCAAACATAGCTACACATCCCGCAGCTACACTGAAGTCGGTGGAAAACGTCTGATTTCTCCTGCATAGGGATATGGTCTTTTTGTCATAGTTCTTGTTGACGGATTGTCGAGGTAAGCCTGTGGACACCTCTTCTTCCAATAGGCATGAGAGATCTGGCCGCAGTTTCGGAGACTCCTTTCATATGCGGAATGCTCCGAACTCCAAATTAAAACGGAATCACTCGTATTCCGTCCTACATTCAGTACTGATAGCTCTAAACCGCTTTCACTTGGACAAACGTCGAGGCAAAAGCTACATGCGTAAACCTCACCATGGTCTACTATAACGAGACTCACGCGTTTATACGGAACGTTGAAATTTAAATAAAATAACTACTAGGTTCATTAGAGCAAGCCTTATTGGTTAATCAAATGGCTGTACAAACGAATGCGATCAGTTAGTAAATTTATGCAATCATCAAGCAATTGCTCGAACCTGGAACTCGGCTTTTCCTCTTCTTCAGTTTACAAACGATCTCGTCTACACTCTCGCGGTGAACTTTTAAAATTAAGGATATGTGCTTAATCGGCATGGCTGGCGAAGTCGCCCAGGGATTTTGTTAGCTTCCAAGGCACAACCATCGCTGCATGAATGCAATAAACTTATTGGCTGATTACATCGAAGGCTTTCCATCAATTGAAAAGAAAAAAATGGGGCATAATGTTGTAGAAGGTAAGGTGAGCTATGCATCGGAACAAACCACCGCGAAATATCATCTCACTGCCAAACACATGTGCGTCAAGCGTCAAAGCGGTGAACGTTTAGATCAATTAAGTGGCAATAACCTCCAAGATAAAATGGAATTCGTTCAGCACGCTAGCACTGACGTGTTCTATCTGATTCTTCCATTGAATAGATGGAGCGAGCATGTGAAGTGAGGCAACAATCTGATACAGTTGACACAGGTTCAACCTCGGAGCAGCCGGGTAGGAAAACACCGACGAATGCCGAATCGCCGAGGGAATTGCATCTCCAACGCGAGATTGAGCGTCTTAAGGGCGAGCTAGAGACCGAAAAGCTTGCCCAGGTCGCCAAAATTACAGATATTACCAGTCTTCGTGAGGTACCTGTCAATTAAAACTTGGAATTTCCTAATAATGTAGGGTCAAAAAAGTTGCAAAATGTATTTTTTTCTTAATTTTATTCAGGAAATAGATAAACTTACCAGGAAGAATCAAGAACTTGTGGAACTGCACCAAACAAGTACGTCCAAACTATCTTAAATAAACTGTTTAAATATCTGTTAATATTAACATTGGCTGCACGTTCATGCCGAAAAACAATTCGGACTATCCACAACATACAAACTTTCTTCCTTTATTCCTTCACATGCACTCTAGTATCTACCTTTTACTTCTTCCTCCACGTGTTGTCCTTTCAAAAATACCTCTATCAAGTAGTCTGCACTGCGATTACAGTTGACCAGTACTGAGATTCATGGCACGCATTAGACAATCTAGGCTCACTCCTCGTGGGGCCCTTAACTGCTGTGACACGTTCGGGAGGAACTACTTAGAGGTAAACATTCACGTCACACTGGCCACTTCGCCAAACCCAATCAGTGCGTCATTTCACACCAGTCACTGGTGCAGGGGAAGAAACAGTGAGGCCGGGAACCATTCTCACGGCGAATCCGGGCGTTCCTTACTAGAGCAAATTTAGCATGCTTAAAAGCGCTCATGAGGAGCCATAAAAGCCACGGCTTTAAAGGTTTCCAGTGGACAGAATAACCCTATTGTCCTTTAAAAAGGATAGGTCTAAAATTACCCCTTCTTAGCGATGTCTTTACGCCAACTCTCACTGATATGGATCTTAGCTCGTGTGTAGCACGTGTGATACAGCGACTCCACGCCATGTCAGCACCTTTGCCCCATTTCATTCGCAGGTAACTTAACCCAGACGAGACAGTCGTGCATGGGAGAGGCAAGAGACACCAAATTTGGGCTACCTCAGATCCAGCGCGATTGGACTGCATCGTGACTCCTTGAGGGTTGTGGCTTAGAAGGTTGTCAACTGACAAGCTAACTCTGGTGCCCTCCGAAATGAGCGCCGAGCTGCAAATGCTCCATCTTCATTGGCACTCACACCTACAAGATATCCGAGATCACCCCAATAAGGTCTTTGATAAATTTGAATTTCGGAACTGAGTCTTGTGTGTCACGCAGAGATGAGCTGCCTAGTCTTGTAGGTTACGGAGCCTGCACCGCCTTCGGTCATCTTGACTTTGCATTGTGGCGGGTATAGGACAAGAAAGGGAAGGATAACATGATGCAATTCAGCACCACTGTGAACAGGTTTTGGCGTAACTTAGCAGCGCGCCGCCCAGAAAGGGTGTTCCTCATCGCCCATTCTGGATAACTACTCTATGTCCTTAAATGCGTCTGATAAAGCCTGCTGGATAGGAATTTCGAGACTGATCCATGTCGAAGCAGCAGAATTCGCTCTTCCATCCTTCTGTTCTAAAACTTTCGGCACAGAAACATACTAGGTTTTACATACATACTCACCCTGTCTATATCTAGAATCGAAAGTCGGGACAGGAGATTACGAACCAGTTCAGCGTGCTTGGCCAACAGTGCGGGATACCAGACAACGTCGTCTACTGTTTTCAAACCTCTCACAGCAGGACTCTGAATCACCCTATGCCTGTAGTGAGCTCGATGACATTTACTCAGAGGATGCGCAGGCTATAAGCCCCAACAAGGTGAGCCCGACCCATAGCAGACCTGCCATTGATTGCCTTCCAACTAAAATTATTGTAAATTATGTCTACTTATTTATGTTGAGTAGAATGGTTCATCATATTTAATTCTATTAGCTCTATGCTGAGTGGCCGCACCATTGGCTGCTTTGCAGGCTCCGACACCACCTTTACGCCTGCGAAGAATACCCCGCCTGTTCTTTTTCACTCATCCATCTTTTCTAGGCCGCAACGACAACGCTTATGATGAAATTACAACAGAAGTGTGCGTCCCTTGATGCCGAGAACAACGAGCTATATAATCGGCTCGAGGCTTATCAGCACGCATATGCAATTGCTCAGTCCAGAAATTTGGTCAATCAGGGTAAGACGTTCAATCGTCTGTAAACCCAATGTGCCCATTATTTTAAAAATTACAAGAAATACACTTTGTAGCAAACGTCTGACCACCGTCTATTGCTATACAGAATCCCTGAGGAGAATGGAAGAATGGATCGAGAAGGAGACAGCCAAAAGGCGGAAAAAGATCCAAAAATCAACAGCAGAGGTCCAAACCGAAAATGACGATATTAAACAACTGCAGGCAATGCTCGACATCCAAAAATTAGTCGGAAGGTGGGTCAATACATTCCTGTTTCATCTGTCAGCATGATTGGTGTTCTGCATGAATTTGATTGAAGTATTTTCTTTGTCCATTACCATAAGGCATAAAATCTAATGCATTTTCCAACCTAGGAGAGCTTAGAAATAACTTGATAAACATAATTTTAGCCAAAAACTATGATAATTTTATGATTTATTTAGTAGATTGTGAGTTATTTGTTTTGGGTTCATGTATTTTACTGGATTCGCTAAGTGGGTTGCGTCCTGCGTTTGACATAAAATAGCAGACATTCGAGTCCCTAATTGCATACATTGAATCGGCCTTGTTATGGTTGAGGGTTGAGCACATTTGTAGTAGACATAAGGAGGACCGAGATCCTGCTCAATCACTGCACTCATCTCCAGTCTTCATGGCCCCGTATTCTCACGCGGAATGCGGGGCGCCAAAGTCGAAACCAACTTTTCACTCTGGCGCCCTTACCATAATCTAAATCGCATGCTTGCTGGAAAAATTTTCCTTGTTGAAGTTAGTACCTTGTTAGAAAACCTTCTTGAAGTACAGCAGACTTGTATTTTTTTCTGAAGGCGCCTGCAAGAGGAGGCGGATACCCTAAGAGCTGAAAATGAGCTCTACAAGTCCCAGATTGACAAACACTCCGCGGAGCAGAGGAAAACTATTTCAAGACAGATGCACCTCATCGAACAGGTAAGTCAGGTGTAGACATTAAAATTCGTGCGTTTGCTACCTTCATAGACAACCGCAAAACCTTGCAGTCTGGTACTGTAACAATGAGCGGTAGTATATTTTTGGAAGTGCTTCCACACGTAACTGTGAAACATTAATTTCACAACCGACGAGGTGTCTAGCGATTCAGGTGGGTAATTTATCTGGCCGGAATGTAAGAGCCAAGCCTTAAACTACCTCAGCTTAGAATGTTTGCTCCGTTTTAGTATAAGCTGTGACCATTTACCATCGACGCTTTGAAAACGATAGCTAATCGGAGTTATTTATCCTTAGAAGCTGTAGATTAGAGATGTTGAAATATTTCGAACGCTAGTTTTTCCGAGAAAAAGTTACTTCATTAAACCAGTTTTTTTCAAATATGCTCATCTTTTCCACCCTCGGGCACCATTTAGGAAATATTTGAACCACTTGGATATTTAGGGCGCTTCCCAAGGCAGAACGTGCGAAAAAGTGAAAAATTTCATTGTTGGATAGGAGCAAACTGTTGACCTTCAGGATTCCCGACAGAGCTTTTGCAGTCAAGGATGCCAGTCCTTCGAAGGAACCGCTATTCACTCGCTTTACGGTTCGGGCTGGGTAACCACTCACAATACCGCATGGCTTCTAAGACGTTCAAACTCGTCAATTCTGATCAAAGGTGTGCACTTCAACTGATGAAGTCGAGCCTATCTAAGTAGAGGTCAAAATCATTCAAAAGTCAGAAGCAATAAATAGAACTTATTCAGGAGTCATAACATAATTCGATGGTGACTTTCGTCTTCAGAACTGTGTTCGTTAATGGAGCGACAATCAATGGGAAGTGGAGGATGGACCCAAGGTTATTGCGTCAAATACACCTGGCTGTCTGTGGGAAAGGTATAAAATAGTTATTATGATCGAGTCAGTCTAATATCGTAGTCTCAATAGTGAGATGGAATGCCTTATACGTTTGTCGTTTAAAGGAAAATGGAATCACGAGTTCTGAGACCACCCGAATCTCATCACCAGTCAGGAAATAAGACTTCAAGATAAACTGGGAGCCTTACGAGTTGGCTTGAATGGCTTCAAGCAATCTCTAAAGCCTAAAGGGGCTTTCAAGGCTGTCGAACCTGGCTTTAGATAATACTACCCAAAATTTATAGATTAAGCTTCCTAAGGGGTACACGAGCCTAAGGATGCCCTCGTAATTTGTATCCCTCATTCGCGCACTGGCCTTTCGCTTTTAGCACATACGATCAAACATTCAGCCTACAGGGCAGCCAATCAAAGTCTTGCACAAGGCCCGTAATCAACCAATTGAATTGAGACGCATTTTCGGTTGCATCGGCAACCAATCAAAATTAGCAAGGTGACATGGGCTGTCTCCCACATTAAATTTGACCACCCGAGCCCCCATCAGCCTTGTGTAGACGCGCACGCGTAGGCCAACAGCCAGCCGCGCGTCAGAGGTTCTGGCAACCATCAGGCCTCGTTCCGCTTCTCCAAAACTGGGCTCTGATTATTGTGGTTGTTAATGCCCCCATAGCACTCTAGTCACCCAGCCTGAGTGGGTGTCAGCCTGCTGGGAGGGAGAGGGTAGCGTTCAGTAGATTCAGCGAACGTCTGTCTCAAGGTAAACCAATTCAAAGCTGCGCCCAATCCGTGTGACACGCGATAGACGTCGTCACTTACGACGGCCGAAAAAAGTAGTCAATTTCACCGTTTATTCTCAAAGCAAACATCAGAAGTACGAACCCCCTAATCATCCACGTATTTTGGCCAGAGAACCATGTCATCTACCTCATTCATTTTCCGCTTTTAGTTTCGAGGTTCTTCGTGGAGTTATTTTGGACATATCCCTTTTATCTCCACTAGCATTGCCTTTTGTCTAATAGTTTATGTAGGAAAAGCCTGCCCACCTAGTAAATGTTACATTCAACTTATTTTACATATTTTCTTTTATGTGATTCGAATTTATTTGTTTTTAGTTGGGTGACACACTGACGGCAAGTCCGGCACCCAGTGGCACCGCCTCTATGCACACTAATTTAACTTTCACGCACAAGTCACGCTATCTACCACCGTTTTCCAGCCTATTACAGAGTTTTTCGTGGGAACAATTCCATCTTTAAGGAATAAGCTGTGATCCAGACTCCATTTTCCCATTATGTATACCTGCACCGATTCAAAACATTATTTACATTTTGCGTTCTAGAAAGAATTTCTGCTAGAGGTTGATGAAACACAAGTTAAAAATTCACGTCGACAATTATGATGGTTGCAATTTTCAGTGTGTGCTTCACTGCCCGTATAGGTCGGCGTTCGTTGGAAATTACCCTAACCACACGTATTCGAACGCTTTATATGCACTTCTGTCTCTTAAATGAAACAGTAGGCGTTTCTCACTCCTCCGCCTCAATACCGTAGCATAGAACAGGTAAAGTAGTCTTGGTAAGTTGTACGGCATTAAAAATATTTTGGCTACCTGATTCACAAGACAACCACTGAATTTTTTCGAAATAAGATACTAAGGTATTTTGCAGGTAGGACGTCAAAATCACCTCGGCCTCATTTTTCGTTCAGGATACGAGCCTGGAAGCTGACCAAAAGGCTACAAAGTGTTTCCAGAACGAGCTGACGCGCCTAACTTCGGACAACTTGACGCTCCGCGAGCAGTTGGAGACCACAAACACGCATTACAGGAAGGTGAGGATCCGTTTCGCATTTATCGATTTGTCGATTCGTCGATTTTGTCTGTTTCCGCCGATACGCGCCTGGCGAGCTTCTCCATCAGAGATCAGATATTCTTTCATCCCGAAATGGATCTAACAATCACTTGGTCAGTTTCCGCAGTTGAACTTCCATAGGCTAACTAATGTCATTCCTGCGCAACGGAAATCGATACATTGTGTGGGTATGGTCTACTTCCAAGCTACTTGTATTTCACTTATCCTCCGCGCCGCTGTCCTAGGTACGCCAATTTTAGCTAATTTGGGTCAAAATCGATGCATACGAAGATTTTCAAGAACCTTAAAGTGGGATTGTACGTGGAGTGGTGAATACACCTCAAAATTACGATCACTGATTTCTCCTGGAAGCAGTGCGTTGGCGGAGCACCACCAGTTCTCAAAAATTACACGACCCCTTTTCCATCAGTATAGTTGCGTTCACAAATATTGAATGATCCAACATAGTTACAGTCCAGGTACTAGCGAAAAGCCCAAACATGTGGTTCGCCGATTTTTTGTCGCTGGATGACGCAGTTGTGAGGGTTTAATCTCATCAACGACTCCCCTAGCGTTCTTCGTGTGTTTTCTGGCAGATACGGCAGTTCGAAATTGCATCTTTTTAATATCCTCAGAGTGCAATGCGCTAGCTTGGATTACATCTTTCGGAATGAAGCTCTATAGGCTCAGTCCAAAAGTTACTACAAAATTTGGGTTAAAATCCACCATATCCTCAGCGGGATAACTGTGTGATCTTTATAAACTGCAGGGAGGCAGTCAGTATTATACAAATATTGAATCGTGGGTCATATGAGATACCCTCCACCTCGAAGCCCTCGCCTTCCATTACCGCTCTCCTCCCTCGTTTACAGGGTCTCCCTCTGTGTGAGGCTTCGAGTTGTCGGTGTTGTTTGAGCAAGGTACCGACTGTGGGGGTGGGCGGAGGGTTATCAAAGCACTCAGGAGGCCGAGATGTAGTGCCAGGCCTTGCATAGTGATCATCTGAACCGTATTGTGTTCCTTGGTTCATCGTGGCACATTGGAGGGCAAGGAAGACTTATGGGGCAGCCTGAACAGGATAAGGAAACAGGAACCGCACATAATACATGCGGTTTTGCATCTTATTCCGGAGAAATCTGATTGAGGTTTAAGGTTAGCGTTGGGGTCGGATTTGGAGTTAGGGTAATGATTATGTTAAAGATTAAGTTTTGGGGCGTGTAAACTGTAGGTATGGCTAGGATTTAAAAAAGTTTAAAGTTTATTTTTATGTTAGGGTTAGTGTCAAGGTTAAGACATGGGGAATATTTACCTTTCTTGAAATTTATCGCGGGCGTTCATATTCCTCTGTCTTGCTTAGACGGTTATAAAATTCATCCTTACTCAGAGGAGGGCTTCCCTGACCGGTGAGCCTAGAAAGTGAGAGCATATATTATCTTACTGTAGACCATAGCATTCATGGAAGCCTGAATGCTCAGTGAATGAGAAATTAATCAATCACTGTGTGGCTGCATCAGCCTCCTATGACTTTAATTATTTTTTTGCTTATAGAAAATTAATTTCTTTAACTTCTGTGAATATTTCCATGCTACGCTTGAAAAGTTAATTGGCAAATAAACGCTTTCGCTAATTCATCATCAGGCCACAAAAATTACATGAAGAATGAACACGTGAGCTGAGTTTAAACGCGTCTCGGAGAGGGGGTGGGTGGGTAGGTTACTCTCCTCTTTCCCACGCCGCGGGATGATGGAGTCGGTGTGCTGTGGACGTTGACGCCGGGATGGGGGGTAGGGGTGGACGGATAAGGGTAGGGTGTAAGCTCTCCCCCGACGTCAAACACGCGGAGTGCACGTGACCGTGGAGCGGCGTGCGATTCCCACTTGCAGTCCGCCACAGAAGGCAGCCTACCCGTTCCAACGTTATCTGACACCAAAGCGCTTGATTCGCTACCCGAATGGCCACTGTTTCTAGCACTCAGTGGTTTAGGCCTTTAGAGTTTGCTGGTGTCCGGTACACAACCTGAATGACTTCTTTCGCGTAGACTTGGAGTTTCGTGTCGACTAGATGTGCGAGGTCAGATCAGAATGTTCGAAAGTAATTGCTTAAACGTTAAGCAAAGTCGACCTCTGCAGTTCCGCATCTCTCTGAACTTAATGAAAGGCCGCCGATTGTTTTATGCTGATCTCCTTTGATATGCTTAAAATAACCTTGCATTCCAGAATGCGGAGCCTGTGTTTCTAACGCATTTTATTTTAGTTGAATAACCATGGTCATATTCTTTTTTGAAAAGCATTTACTGACCTTGTGCAGGTTGTCGCCGCCATGCGGTACTTCGCCGAGGTGGCCTACCGATCTGCACCAGATGTCTTGTCGATCAACAAGTCGCCCTTCTTGATGGATGCTCAGCAGCTTATCGCCCTCTCACAACGCAGCTCGCCTAGCAGCAACAACCGCATGGTTGGTTCCCTCTCCAACAAAGTTTAATCCTCTTTATTCACTCGTTCTCATCAAACCAATGTCACGTGCCCCCTGGCCTTGCACCCAAGTTACTGTCTTTGCTCTGATTGGCTTTTGTGCCTATAGGGTTTAATAAACTTTCGGCCTCTTGCGTGGGACAGTTAGTTAATAAACATCCGCACCCCTTCAGTCATACCTTCACCGGAGCACGTAGGTAGCGAGGGCGTGGACATTACGTGGACTGAGACATTCATTGCTAGGCTTACCAGACCTCTACTCGGAATTATACTTATCAGTCGGACATCTGATTTCGCTTGGCGCTCAGAAATATCAATTTTTGAACTGCCCCCGGGTTCAGGGATAGGGTTTGTTACCAACATAATTTGCTATCGCGTGAGCACAAGAACGATTATCTGTTAGCATTTTTTATAATGTACAGTTGAATTTATAAACGCAAAATCCTATTACTTAAGTAGTCATTGCTGTCGAGTGTAATTTCTGCAGGTGGCCGACAAGAATCTTCTCCAAAAGCTGACATCCTGAAGTGGCTGAAACATATTGGGACTAGGCTGCACGATAACTAATCTTCCAGCCCTACTTAAGTAATATTTGATAATCGAAAACACATTTCAGAATTTCGGTTGACCTTTCATGAGATATGACAATACTTTAGGCTCAATCCGATTCCCCCACCTCGATCATCCTAGCTCGGTCACACTGACAGTTTGTCTGTCTCTCAATGAGGTAGCAACAGTAAAGGAGGAATTTCGCTCCAGACAGTGAGTAGCCATGAGCAAAGGCGGGTGTATCCCCGTCGAAGTGCTCCTCTCCGGTTTTGCCCAGACTGTCTTGTGCAGTAGCAGAAGAAAATGAGAGAGAGAAAAAGAGAGAGAGAGAGATAACGCTCTATTTTGCTCCGAAATTTATTCGCTTTTGATGCATATGGTCGCGCATTTTGGCATCCGGTGGATGTGCGATGCTGGTATCTGGGTCTCGAATGGACTGCATTACGCCTGCATGTGTCCTTCATGACTGCTGTGCATAAACGCTTTCTCCTTAAACGGGCCGCGCGGTAAAGATGTTGTACTGACACGGAGGCCGAATCAGGTTGCGGCTGGCGTTATTTTGATTTAGCTCCCATAACAAATGCCGAACATGAGGTGTGGGCGTTGTGGCACGCGTAGGCGCAGGCTCATGCTGCAACAGCCACTTTTGCCCTTTATGGCTCCGATTCAGGTGTGGTGGCACAGCCAGGAACATCTCCGGCCGCGCCAGCAGCCTGCGCCTGACCCCCGCCTCCGGTCTTCTTAACTCTGCCTTGACACCGGACACAGGAGGGTAAGGGAAGAGAGAGTGCGGAAGATGCAGTGAAAGTCTACCATCACTTAAAACTAAATTACGCACAAGTCACCGTCCCTGCACAACCATGCTGTGAAGAATACTGTGGACATCTTTGAAATCGACGGTGGATCCAACTCACGTCAGATATTGCCCTGGATTTCATTTTTCGGTGGACTTTAATCGGTCAGGCTATTTTTGACACGGGAGGCGTAACATAACTAGAGAGGGGCAGAGGGAAGGCACTTGAATCCAGCGCTTTCTCCCTCACTATAAACAAGCAAACACTCTTCAATACTATAACCCGGTGTTAGCAGTCCTGACTCGGAATATTTTCAACTGACAGGGTCACGCGGTGCTACTCATCACTGGTGGCCAGGCTCCATAATTTCTCCTTAAGGTTCCCTCCAAAACCCAAGACTTCCCTGAATGAAGACTGATACTTGGAGTTTAGGGTAGGTTCATGTGTGATGTACATACACGGGTCAGTGCACCCACACCTACCTACAGGTGTCTTGGCTTTATGCTGCCACTGAAAGGTCATTGGCGTGTTGAGGGAGCGAGTGAGAGTGTGAAACGTAGCTGCAGCGAAAATCGGCTTCAGTGGTGCACTTTCTTGCTGGTAAAGGTTGAACTATAAAAGTTACCGGTCAGCAAAGTGACACAGCATTGAATCAGCTTACCACTCGAAGAAAGACTAGGTTAATCTTCGGATGAGCCAATTGACAATTGATCTAATTATCATTCGACAGAATAGTTCCACCGCACGGCCAGAGTAAATCAGTTTAATCTGTGCGAGAGAGTTTCACTTAGCACCATGCAGAAGAGAAGTGTCCTGCTGATTTTTGTCCAGCCATCTAAAGCAGAAGCCGGTGGCCACTCATTTTTCTTGGCATAGTCTACTTACGGATATTAATCCTGATTAAGATATCTGGGATTGTCTGCGTCAAATCAAACTACTTTATCATTCTTGAATGATGCTCGATCTTTCGCCATGAAACACCTTTGACCAAGGCTTACCAAGCGTCTACAGTTCATGGCAAGGAGATTTGACAAGTTGAGCTTCGCATACAAAGATGTCCACCATGAAGTGAGTGTGGCACCGATGACTAATGGGCGAATGATTTTAGTGTTAGCAGACCTGCGGAGCATTTCCCCACGCTCACCTCCTCCGACCACCTGGGTTCGGTGGCATGACAGGGACAGGACAACCGGAATTGGAATCGGGCGATGTCAAGGCGATTAAGCGGTGAGGGTCACTTAAATAGCTGGGTTTCATTAAAGCCGATGTGGTCGCATCACGTGACTGTCCTCAGGTGTGCCAATGTACGTCTGATCGGTTTGCTCCAATTGGATGAGAAAGTCGTCAAAGTATTCCTACTAATTTCGATCATTTATGCTTCAAAATGGACCGCAAAGCAATCGAGATAGTTCATGTTTGCCCGTAGGGCTGGGGGCCCTTTAAGATAGTAGCATATGTACGATCTGTGACTGCTACCAAGGTCGATCGGATCAATTACAGAGACACGAGAACGGTCTGATAAACCAGTTTCCGGTAAGGATGCCTTGTGTGGCCACCTAAACAAAACCGGGGACTACAAACCACTCACAATACATGTAATTTTGCGCTAGATTCCAAGGCAAATTATGTTTAGGCTTAAGATGGGGGGATAAGGTTAAGTTAAGGGTTTGAAGTAAAGGTGAGAATTAGGGCAAGCATCATGATTAGGCCGAGGGTTAAGGTTATTATCGTGTTAACTGTAGGGTTTAGGGTAGGAATAGGGTTAAGATCAAAGTAAGAGTTTAGTTTTATTTTACGGTAATTGTTAGCGTTAAGACATGGGTATATTTACTCCTCCTGAAAGTTATCATTGGGCCGCCTATTTTAGGAGGGCAGCAGAGTGGTTCCTATTCTTCTGCCCTTTTACAAGGCATCCCTTCCCAGTTTCCTTGTCTAAACTACTTGCTACACTGGCTCCTGCATAACTTGAATGATAAACTCCCCAAACCCAGTTTGAAAACGAATTAAAAACCGTTTATTCCCTATAATGGCCCTTTTCTTATCCACTTAAAATTCCTTACCACCGACTTCTTTACTCCCTTCAGGACAGTGGATCAGTTGTAGTCAACACAGTGAACCTCCTCTCAGCAAGTGGCTTGATCCGATGCTTGGAGGGTCAGGAAGCTGTCCTCATCCAGCGACTCGTGAAAGGTAGGCTACACCAGACCTCCCGTTTCTACATAGGCGCAGACTGTAGGACCGGTCTGTGTTTTTGAAAGATCACCTGCTTATCTCTGTCTAATACTTTTCATGACTGAAAAGCGAATCCTCACCATGGTTTCCAATCGACTATTTCAATGTCTCAGAAAGTGTAGATAGAGGAACAATGATCAGCCGCTACGCTATCACGCTGACCCTTCTGGCGCTTTGGCATTCACGATGGAATGCAGCCGTTGCAGTCCCAAATTATGCTGTATTTGTGCTATGTAATTCTCAAGTGATCGCATATCACCCGTTGAAAGGAAAAACAGTAAAGGGGTCCGAACGAAGTTTTTTTTGATTGAGCCCAAAGAGCCATCGGATCTGGCCAGGCGTGCAAAAGGAGCACCAGCAAAGCGAATCTCCTAGTGCTCGCGCGTGTGGGCTAGCCAATCACCGCGCAGCCGTTTTATTCGAAAGTATGCCGTCCAGCGCTCTCCGTGCGAGTCAACCAATTAGTAGAGGATTTTAGCAGGGTTGAATAATTCATTTGACTCACTTGTGAAAATAATCGGTGGCCTCGATGAAGGCTGATACTTGGAGTTTTAGGGTAGGTTCATGTGTGATGTTTATACACAGGTTAGCGCACACACGCCTACCTACAGTCGTCTTGGCCTTATACTGCCTCTGAAATGCCGTTGGCGTGTTGAGAGAGCGAGCGAGAGTGTGAGACGTAGCTGCATCGAAAATCGGCTTCAGTGGTGCACTATCTTGCTGATAAAGGTTGAACTATAAAAGTTACCGGTCAGCAAAGTGACACAGCATTGACTCAGCTTACCACTCGAAGAAAGACTAGGTTAATCCTCGGATGAGCCCATAGACTACTGATCTAGTTACCATTCGTCAGAATAGTTCTACCGCACCGCCAGAGTAAATCAGTTAAAACTGTGCGGGAGCGTTTCACTTAGCAGGAGAGAAGTGTCCTGTCGAGTTTTTTTCAGCCATCTAAAGCAGAAGCCAGTATCTAAGCATTTTTCTTGGCATAATCTATTTATGGATATTACTCTTTATAAAGATAGCTGGGATGGACTGCATCAACTCAAACTACTTTATCCTTCTTAAATAATGATCGATCTTTTGTCATAAAACAGCTTTGACCAATGCTTACCAAGCTTCTACAGTTCATGCCAAGGAAACTAGTGTGATAAAACTCACGGCTCCCGGTGGGGGCTTCGTAGCTCAGTTGGCTAGAGCGTTGGCTGTACTAAGGCCTTCCCCTTTTACTGTGTTTCACAAGTGGGTTAAATGAATGAGTCAGCCAATCAGCACTTTCACAACCACGCGTGAAGTTTGTTAAGACACCATATCCACATTCTTGGGCACGATGCTGACCAATCAGCACGTGGGAGCTAGAACCTCTGATGGCTACGTGTACGGCCTCGTGAAACGCGGGTTCACGTTGCACATCCAGCCCCTGTCAGAGAAAAATAGTTCCTTGTGGTCAATCTTCCTCATTTTCAGCCCGGCGCTGAAGGGAAGGGTTGTCTGCATCCGACGCGTGCTGGAAGAGGAATTTGAGTGGTTGAGTGGGAGCATACATACAGTATAAGAGTGCACAGTTAGAGTCTAAACCTGGGAAACTGACCAAAATGTAGACCTTCTTACGTGTAGTGGCTACCAAAAGCGCTGGTTTAGCCGGCACCAGGAACTACTGTGGTTAACGCTCCACATCCTCACTGGAGCGGTGGTCCGTTATCCGAAACTAGAGTCTTCTCTTATTCGATGATTGCCAGCAATCTTTGAGGGTTCCGCGGTCATCCGCTGGTAAATGCCAAATTAACATTTAATCCTATTCTTGGACAACAAACATTGTCGATAGGTGTTTCAAAATCGGCCAAATATGTTGCACGCGAGTTGTAGACAGCCACTTTCACAGACTATTTGACCGTCAATAGTGTCTGTTTATGCTGTAGAAAGTGGACCCTTAATGGAATACCGACAAATACAAGGGAGACTGGAATGGCCATTGCTGGCTTCTTAGCCATCATTAGCCTGTCATACCCAATCACAGGTGGGGATCACCCGATATTCGAACCCGTAACCTTTTGGACATTGAGTCGGATGCTCTACCAATGAGCCATGGGCTTGTTGTCTTGTCGGTTTTGATCGGAGTTGCGCTCACCGATAGAGTTACGGAACATGCTTGTCCCTTTGTGCCTATGGGGCTCAATATAGAGCCCACGCAGGCAGTTGCATAGCGACTAGTAACTTCCCAATGCTGGAGTACCGACAGAGACAAGGGAGACTGGAATGGGCATTTCTGGCTTATTAGCCGTCATCAGCCAGTCATACGCAATCCTAAGTGTGACCCACCTGGAATTCGAACCCGCCACATTTGGTTATTAAGTCGAACGGTCTACCATCTCAAACGCTATGCGACCGTCTGTGAGAGCTCTAGATTGAGTCCCAAGGCACAGCGGGCAAGCATGCTCCGTAACTTGATCGGTGAGCGCAACTTCCTCAGGGCGGACACTGTTCGCGACATGAAGCCATTCAGATGAGCTTTAGCTTTTTTAAATTTCAGTTTAAGAGGGAAATTGCGGAAAGCGGAGACTGTTACAAAGGGTGATTTGCATTTTGTTGAACCGGGGTCATGTCATTGGTCTGAACGAGGGACTTACCCAGCCTGGACGCTTTCATTCTCCTAGAGGGCAATGGGCAACATCGAATTCATAGGCTAAGTATACGCTACCGGTAAGTGTAGAGGTATTACCTAGAGTGCCAGAACTATTTGCTTAAGTCCCGGTCAGCCAGAGAAGACAGCAGTCGCCATAAAAGGAGGCTTATTGTGTACGAATCCCAGAGTTATTGTTCTGGCGGCAGCGATCAGGGCTGAGACATGCCTTTTGGAATGTGTTTGAGGTGTCGGTCCATGTAAATGTTTACATTGGAGCCAAATTACAGTTTTTTGTGTTCAGTGGATATGTGTCGTATTAAACGAAGGACTATGTGTTCAGGGGTTTTTGCGGAGCAACAAGTGAGACATGGACAGTTGTATGACAGTCGGTACATCATACATATCCTGTTGAAGTTAGTTTCAAGGACTGTAGGTTAGCACGGTTGGGAGACGGTGGGGGTAAATTCACAGCAAGAAACGCAAATGAGTAGCTTCTGGACGTTCGAATGGTATCATAATGACGGTGAATTGCAAGGGAACACGAGAACGTTTGTGCCGAAGAACTGAACACAAGCTCACACATCAAGTACAATGTTTAACCTAACCTCGTTAGATGCCGTGTTTTACGGGTATGTAATAGTTGCCGTGATTGGAATCGTTTGTAGGCCCTCCTTACCAAGGGACACGGTAACGGGAAGCCCCGCTCCCCCCACACTGTAAAACAGATATCCTTGTTCTAAATATCAGCAATTGTTACTATTCCCGTGTCATTAACTTAAACATAACCGTAGCCCCAACCTTAACACTACGTCTACCCTTAATTCTAACCAGTATTTCCTTGTAATTAAGCGCACAGCCTCCTGTTCTGTCGGGTGAGAGGAGGCATGCAAGCGTTTCATACCACCCCCTTCATTCTATGGCAGCAATTTTCTCCACGGGTGTCTGTCGTGTGTCATGATTGGGTTCACGAGTTTGGGGCAGGCAATCGGCCGCCCCGGTCATCGGGAGACCACTGCTGTGAAACTAACACAATGACAGACTGTATCTCCACTTGTCCATGACGCAATCTAAAGTACCGTGACTCACCGCTAACCGGTGGCAGCAGGTTAGCTTGCAGGTTCTTCAAGTGTGTTTCGACGGCTATTGAAGGCTATGCATTTTTCCCACGTACTAAGAACAAATCTTTCCTTAGTTTGTATCTCCTTTGAAAGACTTAGCTTGTTGACATCCGGTAAATTACAATCTAAAACAACTACGGTTTTTAATAATCGCACATTATAGTGTTTCATAATATTACTTGCATACCGTATTCCCGTGAAGAATTGAATCTATATGGCATTCCGTATCTTTGAGAGAGAGAAAAAACCTTGTATTTTGAAAGTATCGTTCAAAATTGTTCGCAGAAACGGCTCCAGTCGATTTGACCAGAATAAAAATTACCAAATGATGCAAAAGTAAATAAATTGTTAAAAAGTAGACATCTATTATGAGGACAGTTAAATTCTCAGTTTCCGCTGTACGACAAGAGATATTCATCGGAAGCCTCGACCCATAGGGCAGAAGGACTTCGCATCAAGTAGTTCAGAGGGTAGGGGATGGAAAACTTTGTCCAGAATTTAATCAACGAATTGTCTGATCGTTGTGCAATGTCTTGTATTATGATATCGACCAGAACAGAGCATTCGGACTACAAGTATTAAAATCAGCATATTTTTTTTCGGAGCAAAGCAGGAAAGAAAGAGGAGAACAATAGAGAAGGGGAGGGAGAGTGCGGGCACCTATAAACCTCTAGATTAGGGGTTGAGGTAAAGGAAGGGAACATAACCAACGAAGGTAATTAACAAGTTTACGAATTTAGGTGAAATAATTTCAGTATGAAGGGAGAATGAGAGGTTTGATGACAGATTAACACCAAGGTACCGGAAATAGGATTCCTCGTTGAGAAGAATGTCAAAAGATTCGAGAATGGGAATGGGTCGCAGTCAAAAACGTACTGGACTGATTACTGATCATAAAGCAGGAAACCATTTTCCGATGATCATACAGAGACGTGATCTAAAGTAACCTTCATAGACTGGAGATGTGTCTGGTTTTTAAGAGGGTAACCAACACCCATCTTCTCGGCCTACTTAACATACACCACAGTCATTTGTCGATCTCAGATCATCTGTGTGAAGGGAGAATATGTGAGGAGGTAAAATGGAATCTTTGAAGGACTCCACAAGTAACGTAGAGGACAGTAAAATTCCATTTGTTGACTGAACAAATGGTGTGCGGAAAGCGTCCGATGGGGAAGCAGTAGATGCGTAACCATTATCATTCCCTTAAATACTTGTATAGTAAAGCAAGAGCTCCATTCCTATCGCAACTTGCTGCAGTAATCCAGACTAGTTGTATCGTTGCTCCAAGAAATCGTTGAACACTTCATTTTTGACTCCTTCGCAAAGTTGCGATCTGTAACTGTGTGACCTAGCTCTGAACGCCCGAGTCTATGCGAGCTGGCAGAACGATTGAATGATGTCAACATAGTTTTGGAATCTGTTGTTGTGGCGTCAGTTGGTAATTTGCCTTAAACTCAAGTCGAACCTGAATTCATGGCTTACTCCAGCTCCCGCTCCATCCCAAGCATGTCTGGCGAAGAGGAGAACATATCATAGTTTGTTACAACGACGTCCTGCTCTGCATACCTTCTCTTAAATTGCTCCCTCGATTAGTCCTCGAAACGGCGCTGGCATATGCGCTGTTGACCAACTCCGGGTCCTTTCAACCCCCCCCAATAGATGGATTCCAGAAGGTGCGCGCTTTTGGGCAAACACAATTTCCTTTTCTTTGGTTATTTTTGGGAAAGTATTACCCATGGCTACCTAAGTGAACCATTTTATATGGCACTCCTACTTGGGTGGCGCATTGCGATTGCAGTAGGATCAATCGATTCTGTGCACGGAATTCTACATATCGAACGGATCTGTCATGGAGTTGACTTGAACTCCACACGCGCCCGCGTGCGTCAGACATAAGGGTGGGCATGAACAACTAAATCCGCCTTAGTCGTTTGATATAGCTAACGCCACTATCTTTTGGGCTACGCGGTATGCTTTTCGGCATCAGCAATGGGAACGCATAATCGGGACAGCGAAATACAGAAGGATATTATGAACAAAGACTAGGGAGACTGGAATGGCCAGTTCTGGCTTATGAGCCGCACATAGCCCCAGCTTTTGCGGCATCCGAGGCTTGAACTTGCAACCCGTTGGTTAGAAGTTCAACACTCAACCGGGAATATTAAAAACGGTAGGTGGGTGCTCACCGATTGGTGACTGGACTCAATCGTCCCGTTGTGCCTTGGGGCTCATTCTACAACCCCGCCAGGTGCCGCAGAGCGATTACTGATATAGGCCGAATGATATTACCGATGAATACAAGTGAGAATGGAATGATCATTTCTGGCTTAGTAGCCATCATCAGCCAGTCATACCAACCCCAGTTGTTGCGGCATCTAAGGCTAGAATTCGCGACCTGTTGGTTAGAAGTCCACTACTCTAAACTACCGCGTCACGAGCTCTTGTCAGGGAAATCCTGTTTCCAAGCTTGGCAACATGATGAGAAATTACAGGTGTCAACAGTCGAAGGCGTGCCGTAGCGATGCCCTTGGCTTAGGCATGTTATATACCTTAATCGATAAAGAACAATAAACGAGGGGATCAAGTTTCTGTGCATCGTGCGCACTTGATTGAACATTCGGTTTACTGGTTTTATTGGCAGTCATTGAATAATGTCACCCCCCACCCTCAAGGTCGGCCGAAATTCTAGCTGTAGGAAAAAAATAATGACGGAGATAAGTTTCCAGCTATCTTTCAGTCTCATGTTAGTGTCGGTGCATGAAATTGTAGGTAACAGAAGAGAAACCAAGCTATTCATGGCAGCGGGTGCAACGCGAATTTAAAAAAATATCTTAATGCAATGCCCGGACGTTAATCCTCTACATCCATTACTTTCAGACACAAATCCCCCCGATGCGAAGCAGTGGAGACCGTTGCTGATTGGTCACCTGATTTACCTCTTGATCCGAGGTGCGGATTCGGTTGGCGCGGAAGACCAGGTGACCAGTATCCTCACGAACGCTATCCAAACTATTCGCACTGTTGCCAAGGTAAAACGACGCATTTACGGACTGGTATACTTTCTCATATCCGTTTTTACCCGTCAGGTCAATTAAAGTACGTTCTATCAGTACTATATACATCAGAGTCCTTATATATATTTCTGCAAATAGGCCTGATCGCCAGTTTGACACTTAGCGTTACGTTGTCGTTTGCCTGTCTGGTGGCTACTTCCCATTCTTAAGCATGCATTTATTGAATTGAAAGGTATAGTGGATATGATAACGGTTTGACCGTCGGTTTCGACTAGGTCCATCGTCTGCCCAGGAAGAAGGTGCAGGTGACTGGCATGGATGGAGTCATCCTAGACTTGCCACCACACCTGGCTCGGATTCCACGGAGTGGGAGTGTCATAGAGGACACAGTAAACTGGAGCCATCACAGTCTGACTCTCAGTCCACTGGTCAACCACTCCACACAAACACACACTTGAACTGACTGCGCGGTCTGAGTTCTTCCGTCGGTTAGCAACCATCCAAGCAATGTTTTTTAGCGCACTTCAAGTGCATCCCATTGTCTCTAGTGAGGAAAATGCCTTGAGGAGTCGACCTTAATCTATTCCCATTTCCAGGCCCCAGCCACTCTCCGAGCCGATCAGTGAACGGGTGCAGAGAATGGGCACAGCTGCTGACATAGCGCATAACCTTGTCTGCGCGTACCACGCACACGACCTGAACCACCACCTTACACAGACAGCTGGATTTAACACAGGAGGTGGTGAATGGCTCACATCTCACATCTGTGATAGTGTCAGAGGTCGCGGTAAGAAGGATCCATTGCAGCCTGACTCACGGTACACCAATAGGCCACTTTATATAAATACATTGACCTGACTGCGAGGTCTGAGTTCAATCGTCAATTGGCGTGGATTATACCCTACTGAGTCCTTTTTCTCATCAACCACCTCAATTTTCCTTTTCCGTTCCTAGTTAAGTGTTTCAGTCTGTGTACCCACGTATTTGATGCCCATTGTATATCACCGCCCAATGTACGACAAGCGACTGCACACAATTTATCAGCAGGGAGTGATAGTATATTTCGCTATTTGAAGCTAATCTGCATGCCGTTAGGTAACTGGCGAACTAGAGGGCTTCCTTATTTTAGCTATTTAGTCTCACGTACAGCGAAAACTGAAGTTAGAATTCTAGTAATGGAAACAGTCCCTCATGCTAAACCTCTGCGTAACTGACATTTTTTGTGAGAAAATTCCCGTGTACACATAAGGAACGTTCAAACATATTCTGATCGACGCGCCGAATGCACTTACCCAGCGCGCATATACGCATTAGCTCTCTCGTTGACTTCCTGTTCATGGACGAGTTTGTTAACCCTGGCCAATTCAAGCGTCCACCATCAGCTGATTGCCAGTACCAGGTCCCTAGGGTAACGATATGGAGACGGACAGCAGCACGCATTAGATAATCCGTACATCAGTTCGACCGTCGTAGCCCGATGATTTCCACCATACGCTATACAAAAGGGTGGTGCAGGGACGGTGACTTGTGCGCAAATTAGTTTTAAGCGATAGTAGACTTGTACTGCATCTACCGCACTCTTACCCGCTTGTGCCCAGTGTCAGGACAGAGTCAAGAAGACCGGAGGTGGGGTCGAACGCAGATTAATAATCTCCCACGGATTGGGAGAGCGTGGTGCGGCATGAGCCTGCATTTATGCGTGCCCAAGTGGGGCATGCATACCCCATGTCCGACATTTGTTATGGGGCCTCATCCCAATTAATAATAACGCCTGTCGCACCCTGATTTGGCCCCCGAGTTGGTCCAGCGCATCTACCACGCGGCCCTGCTTAGGGGCACAGAGAGGGGATAGAAGCACGCTAAGGCACGCAGATGAGCGCTTTGGAACGTGCACACAACTTGTTGGTCGCAGACGCTTGGATCATGGGTAGATGTAACGTTTGGGCTGGGCCCTGCGCTAAATTCCAGGGGATCCCTATTTTCGTCCTACTATAGCTTGTTATCCACATTCTGAAGGAGGACAGCTGTTTGCATTCCTAAAATTAGCGTGTTAAAAAGGATTGTACGTAACTCTAATTTAACAAATATCTTTCTCACGGGTTCTAATGATAGTGCGGCTACGAGGTAGCATGACAGAAAATTCTCACCTTCGGAGAGGTTTGTTAGGCTTCGGAGATTTAAAACGTCTAACTCTCCAGTTAATCATCAAAAACTGTCGGGTGTAGTTTATAGCCCACCTTATGGAGTCCAAAGATGTGGCCCCGTGGTCTCGACACTGTTATTCGTGTGCTGATGTTGTAACCCCGCAGAATGTTAGCAATAAGGGGCGTGGTCTCAAGACGCCCTGGCGATCAACTGCAACCTTTGAACCACTGACGAGGCGTGTGGTCTGATGTCATGACCTTTCGAGCAAACAAACCCACCGAAGCATCAGATGGGCAGTGCGACTCTCTGGACCATCAAATCTCAACCCAAGAATGAAGCCTTCAGAAACACAAGCTCTGACCAAACATGAATGGATGACTATCTTGTCTCCTAGTAACCTAATGGTAGTTTGTTTTGATTAGAAACGAGAAAGTGCAATGATTCACGCCGGACTCGCTGGCCTCGGATCAAGAACAGCCTATTTTTTTGGTCAAGGTTCAGAAGCCGAACAAAGTACTATCTTTCGCCAAACTGTAGCCAAATAGCATTCAAAATTGCGATAGCCCAGCTCTCATGCTTTGAACCCTGCACTCTTTAAACAGGCCAGGACTCATTGATGAGCCTTAGAACAATGGAAGTGGTCAGTTGCGAGTTTTGTCCACCTTTTCCCGAACTAGGCGGTTAGGAGAGATTTAAGCGCTAGTTTAAAGTCACTTACGACGGAAGCAGATAAGAGACCACAGTCTTGACTTTAGTAGGTGTTTTTTAATTTAACGATTGGCCCATCTTATTTCACTTCAACTCTGTTTTTTTTCTGCAGACGAACCTTCATGACACAGAATGCCTAATATTCTGGCTAGCCAACGCTGTCTGCCTGCTCAACTGTCTCAAACAGTACAGCGGTGAAGAGGAGTATCTGAATTGTGGTGCGAGCGAGGAGCAGCAACGCGAATGGAGTGTCTACATCTTGCAGAACTATGACCTGAACCCCTTCTGGCCTGTCCTAGTGGACCTTAATGTGCTCATATTTCACGTAGGTTTGCACCTTTCCAAAATGCACGCTTTTTGTTTTGTAGTTGTCTGGTATTACCAGCGGTACCATATTAGTGTTCATGTAATTTTAACGGAGACGATGGGCAACTCCTGCTTTAGCCAGTACCGTCTAGTCCGGCAACACCTTTGACTGCTTGATGCCTCCTTCATCAGTGCGAAGAGACCTATAGTTGTTGAAAGTTGACCATAGTTATCACCAGTCATTTACTGTCCTCCCTTTGGCATATTTAATGTAATTTAATTCAAGACTTGACGTGTCTTCATGAGGTTCTGCAAGTAGGAAACCAACTACGTCGGGTTCAGCTCGACAGCAGGTCTCTTTGGTTTTGCCTATTTCCCTCTGAATTTGTTGCTCGTAAATGTGAATTTAGATTTTTTCGAAAATATTGGTAAGTATTCAGATACATCGGTAAATACCCCTTTTCTACGAGTGCGAATACGACCAGAATATAAGCATAGGCCTTTAATCCTTATATTTCCTTAGGCCTTATCCTACCTTTTTAGACAACCGAAACAGGAGTTCACAGCCGTCAGACAGTTAAGCCCAGTGCCCAGTGGCAGAGCTACGTGAAAAGCAGTAAAACAATCCGGGAACGAGGGAGAATGAGCCAATATTATCTGTTTTATGTAATTATGACAGGCTTGCAACGTCCCTGGTGGTGGCAGCATATGATGCAACCTGGTTGCATTTTTCTATATGGCTACATATCGCATGGTAGGAGGGGACGGACAGCTCGGAACATATGCTAATCGATTCCCGAACTTAGGCCCGTGCCTCGATAGCACTTCGCACTATTATACTACTTTATAGTCTGAGTACCATCGTGACAGGCATCACCGTCTGAATTTCAAGGACATGTTTCGTTCAGTCCCCCGTTTCGAACACAAGAGATGGTCATCAGTTGGCGCTATGGTTTTCGTTGCTCAGACCATTCAAACATAAAAAGGAAATTCGTGTTTCCCCCACAGATGGCACTTAGCTGGCAGGCAGTTATTGGTATAAGTTTATCGAGCTGAATATAGTCCACGCGGCATTTCGACTGCCGTTCTACGTGTGCGCGACAGGTGCCACGTCGGCCATGGCGCCCAATTTCATTTCCAAGCTACTGACAGGCTCGGGCAGATCATTGGTGTGCATTTGAGGGCAAAGCCGGCACGAAAGAACCAGTCCTAGAGTCAAATCAATCCACTTCTCACTAATAATAACGCCGACATGCTGCAATCTATCACAATATGCTAAAAGTTGCCGTTTTCAAGACTCCCAACTGACAGGATGAGTGGTTTCTACTCAGAACTTAGGGTCAGATTACACCAACCCCTTTCTAGTGGGGTCTCTATAGCACCCTAATGCAAAACCTTTCCGGACGAGATAAAGCATGAGTATACCTGGAAATTACGAAGTGTGTTGCACGCGTAGGCGGATTATTTAGCTCTGTCAGCCACCTCGTCCCACGACCACCTCCAGCCATGTCATATAAACTGTTTATTTTGAAAGTACCATTTCAGAATTTTCACCAAAGAGGCCTTCATTCAATGTGGATAACATCAGTTTGCAAACGAGACAGCACTGAAATAAAACAGACAATATATAGTTACTTAAAACTGCAACTGTTAACAGCATGGATGGTCGTCCACGAATGAGTCGCAAAATTTACGCCCGATTGTCTTAAAATGGTGTCGGCGCCACTTGCAAATAGCCTCATTATGGTAATTAAAATAAACAAAGCGTAGTAAATAGCAGTATCTAATGGGAAACATGGGCCAAACCATTCTCATATAAGAAAATGCACATGTGAATGGAGGATAGAAAAAATGACGACTCAATTTCGAAAACCCACCTTTCCACTTTGGATGCTGCGAAAGCCTCCTTCACTAGAGACGCATTCACGCGCAAACCGATGACTGTGTCCCTCCCAGTGAGGCGCTAGTGAACCTCTCCGCTTTGCAAAAGTTGAACTTTCGGTATTGTATGTAGCCTCTGAGCTCATTGGAGTCACGCTCATAGATCATTCTCGACGTGCGGATGTGAGAATTTACGGCCGAATAAATACTTATCTAGGATGGGCAGACGATTAAGGTGGAAAAGCGAGCAGCAGCATCAGAAGTGCATCAGGAGTCACCGCAAGTTTGCGCTCAACCTTCTTGGGCCAAACGCAGAATCACTGACAATGGCCATGTCGCTTACGCTCTATTGGTCGAGATAAGAGATCTGGCCAATCGGGACAGATTTTCTCCGAGACATATCGTGTACCTCGATGACTTAAGATGTCCTTTCCAGCACTCTGCCCGCGCATATGGGGCGACGATGAGTGCGGAGGCTTGTGGTCTCCGAATTCCATCCTCGGCTTCCCCGAAGATCAGGCGACCAAGCACTGAACTTTATCACATAGTCCACATCGGTCAATTCAATTTTCCCATTGCTTTCCGATGCCCTTTATAAATTCAGATATATTATATAAAAGACAGGCACACAATATTCTTTCATGTTCTCATCTGATAAAAATGACTACTTCTTCAGAATAAATACTACAAAAAGAGCAGTGTTGAGCTCCAAAAGTTCCTACTTATGAGATTTTAAGACCGGGAAATGTCCATTCACAAAGCATCGTATATATATATATATATATATATATATATATATATATATATATAT
>WEDG01013443.1:2500-53242 GCA_017591395.1 Schistocephalus solidus
GGTAGACCTAATCCATACTGACTTGCTGCAAGTTTGGAGGGATAAGAGGCAGTCAGTGAAAGGAGCGTGATTTTACTCGTTCGCTAGTAAAGCTGTGATTTGGTGTACATTGTGACCAGCGACCGGTGCGTGGCGTCCATACTTTGGTCGTTGACACTGTGTTTTTTGGCCTCAGAGACTTACCTCCAGCTGTTGCCTGCTTCCGGTTGGATAGTTGGCCTCTGATGATGAAGGCACAGAGTTTAGCTGTTCTTCCAGCGGGTCTCGTTGATGTGTGCCTCCTGCGCGCTGCGTTTTACGCGTATTTATCCGTGTGTAACCTCAAAATGCTAGCGGATGCTTACTATGAAAACTGAAGATGACTGTTCAGACAGGACAACAAAGCCGTGGCCCAATGGTTAGGGCGTTGGAATTCTAACCAACCAGGTCGCGGGTTCGATCCTTGGGGGTTGCAGCAACTGAGATTGGGTATGGCTAGCTGGTGATGGCTTATAATTCAGAAATGGCCATTCCAGTTTTTCTCGTATTTGTCAGTAATGTCATGCCGACTGTTCCGTTGACGGCTTTTCTGTGTACGTTTATTGCCATATGAAGACTGGGTTTTCTGCTAACAAGGACGTCCATGGGGTTGGAGTTTCTGAGCTACCTCCTCTAACTGTGAACACGAGATCACGAAATACAGAGTCAAGTAAATCATGGCATTTGCTTACAGCAGTTCTCCTGATGATAACAAAAGTGCGTATGCATGTCGGCGCTAAAGCGCTGTTTCCTGTTGCTGAAACTAGACTTTTGTGAAATTTCCGCAATTAGCTCAGAATTCGGTTCCATGCTTTATAGGTGTCATTCACCCACCTACGCAATGTGTACTTACTTGCTGATTTCCTTTGCTATAAATACCCTTGCAGCTGTGGTCTGAAGGATAGCTTGTAATCAATAACGCTCACGTAAGTGGAAGTGTGATCCTCGTCTCCTTCTTCATTCTGCTCCCCTGCTGCATGCGTGATCCGAGGCTGAGACAATCATGGTGCGCTAAGCGCAGCAGCTTGGAAGGTTGCCAACCGGCAATTACATGCAGACTTCGCATTCACCCAAACGTGTGTTTTTGTGGAGTGGCCGACCGGTCGGTGGACTGAGAGACAGACTACAATGGTTCCTTTATATCGTGACCTCCGGCACTGTCACACGTTTGCAATGTGAGCCACCCAATCATTTTGTGTGAAATCCTGGTGCTTGTGTTTGTAGGTCCTGACCATGTGTGGGACACGCGCGTACGAGGTCAGTAGGTATGTCAGCCACCGCGCCCATTCCCCGCACCAGTCAAGTGACCGACTCGGAAAGTGGTTGGGGCCTGGGAATAGAGTGCGAGGTCGACGGCTTAGCGCATGTTCTTGACGCCCTCAAAGCTATCACGGTGGGCTAAGTAACGCGGCTTGGAAGGTTACAAACTGACGTGACAACTCGGACCGCGTGGCCAGCCCAGTGTGGGCTTGTATGGAGTGACCGACTGGAAGACTGAGAGTCCGGCTGCAATGGCTCCTTCTTAATGTGGTCCTTATGGCACTCTAGCTCAGTTGGGATCCATGTCAGGTGTTGCGACACGCCTAGGGGCTGCTCCGGCTGCGCCAGTCACCTGCGCCCTCTCCCGCCTCCGGTCTCCTTATCTTGGTCATGGCATCGGACTCAGATGAGGAGTGGGGGAAGAGTGCTAGAGATTCAGTGCGAGTCTACTGTCACTATAATCTTATTCAGGCGCAATCCATCGTTACTGGGCCACCTTGTTCTTGGAGCACGCGGTGGAGCTCGTCAGAATCAATGGTTGAACTGTAACTTGATGGTTTCTGTTACGATGACTACCCTTGCAGCCGGGGACTGGAGGATAGCCTACGATAACCAACTACAGTTAATAGTATAATCGCTCTCTTTTATGGATTATTTTTTTCATTTTCTTGATAATGGGTCCGATAATTAGGGTCATCATACTCTGACAAGAAATTCGTGATACCCCTTATGCTATGCACTGCACCTAAGATAGGAACAGTAGATTCCATTGCATCGATAGCATCCTTTAAACAGGATTTATCGGTTTTTCCACTTGCTGACCTTTTGGAGCCTCTATTTGCATCATCGGACAGCAGTTTTGACAAAGCCCTAGGCCTCTAGGATTCGCGTGCAGCGGTAAAACTGACGACAGTCAACCCTGACACTGTTTCTGAGAAAAAAAATTTTGAAGGACCTTGAAACAGTTCCGACAGCTTGACAGAAGCAGGGCAGTGCTAATGCACGTTTTTTTCACTAGAAGCGTTGCGTGGGTGCCACATTCATAAGGAGTTTTTGTTTACCGTGATAAAATTCCATTCCACAGAATCGACTGGTCAACTGAATTACTTTTAAGACAACTGATATATTTGTATAGCTAATAAAAAACGAAGAAGACTAAATCTAATCTAAATCTAAAAATCGATTAGTTAGTCTCAAAACACAAGCGAGATTCTGGAGGGTGAGGGGGGAAGTTGGCACAAGTTGTGCACTCACAAGAACCTCGTATAGGCTTCGCGCTTGCCATGGTCAAAGGTCAACTCTCCGCGCCCTTCTGTCCCCCACCCTCTCCCCGACACTGACTCTTCATAACCCCCACTTCGTCTTATTCCCCCCTTCCCCAATATTCCACACCCCGCTTGTGTTTTAAGACGCACTTTAATCCATTTATCTAACCCCGGGCTCATTTTAATCGACTGCTGTTTAAGTCAAAATGGTTTGATTATTTGGCAAAAGACGGTCGAGTCCGTGCGTGCCAGTTCCTAAGGCTGAGGGAAATCTCTCAGATCACATTCGCCGTTTGGGATCACGGGATTCTTGCGCCTCAACGCCGGTCGTTACCTACCTCAGGTAGGGTACTCAACATCCGATAGTGAAGGCGGGTAGCCATTCTGCCGGTGGGTCCTGTTGACATCCTGCGAACTGCAATGTGCGCATATTAGCATTAGCGCCAAAGACAAGGGAGACTTGAACGACCTTTTCTGGCACATTAGCCGTCATCAGCCAGCCATACCCAATCTCAGGCGTTTTCAATCCCTGATGTTTGAACCCGTGACCTATTGGTTAGAAGTACACTGCGATCAGTGAGTGCCCCTCCATCAATGTGCACATATTCTCTGTAATGCGTCATTTCAGTATCCGAGCCTTTCAACCAGCAGTTGATGAGGTCGCTGGTATGGAAAGCCTCCGTCTTACCCGTGTCACACACAGTTACGTCAGTTGTTAAGTCCTATAAAAAATTCGGCATTGCTCGTTTGCGAGTGTACCCGCTGCACTTGTTGTCGATTAGTGAATGTTAGGTGGCCTGTTAGGCGGGATCCAGTCCTCATTCGTGTACAGCGTCAAGAAATTACTTTAAACCTTCACTGCCCAAGTTCAGCGCATTCCTCACCTTCATAAACCAGACGGGAGTGGAAACCATTATAACGCCCACCTCCATCGCCAGGTTTCTTAACCTTGTACTACCATTTGAAAAAAGATAATTCGCAAGGTAAGAGGCGGGATAGAGGCTATGGAAGTCTTCCTAAGTATACTTAGACTTTTGTGCACATCACCACTGCCTCCTCAAGGAGTGGTTGTCCTCGTCTCTTTTGGTGGACTAATTGCAAGTCCTACAACAGCCTGAGTGTGTGGTTCGGTTGCCGAGTGCGGAGTTTTTATGGACTGTGTTCGAACACATTTGTACTAGCTTCAGTTGCGTGCCGTACGTGGGGTAAAGACTCGAGCCTTGTTTACCCACACTAAAACCGCAAGAGGTCTCGAGGGTAGGTGCGTCGGTGCGGTTTGCTCGTGTTATATCCCGACGAGTAGTTGCAAGTGAAAGAGAGTCGGTTTGCGAAACAAGTCGCGTATTCTCAATTGCAAACTCGCAGGGGGTGCTTCCTATTATCTAACTCGATGTATTTATTTGATCCCGTGGCAGTTCTGAAATATTCCAGCGTACCGCGTTCCAAGTTGTGACAGGCGTTCCAGAAACTTCCGACCCGTGGCCTGGCTGTCATCGATTGGCCGGTTCGTGAGTTCCAAGTTATGACGGGCCAAATATCGATCATTCGATCTGTCGCACACGGGAGAAAGAAATATCACGTGTGCTCGATACTGCAGCGCACGCAGCATGCCGCGGTCAACATGGCGCGTGTTTGCGTTGACGTTTAGCAATGGGCCACGTCGAAACAGCTCGTTGGGGGATTGAGTTCTTTGATCTGAAGTCTCGTATTTCCGGAGGTTTACGACGGACGGACTACCGGACCTCACGTATTTTTTTCTCCGGCCTACTGCATTAAGTCTGAATTCGCTTGAAGAGCGTTCTCACACAGTTTTGTTCGTGAGCCAACGCATTTTTACTGTGAAAAATCAGAAGCTGTGTGGTGTTCATTGCCGAAGACGTTTATAAGCTTCTACCTACCCGTTCGACCCTGAAGGACCCTAACAGAAGCACCAACAAGGGTATGGCACACTCTGTCATACAGTAAGGACGTCACAGAAGCGACCGAGCGCATTGCCACAAAAATAGGTAGCAGGATCATGAAAATCTAAGACCGACTAAATCCCAAAGAGAAATTCGGAGTAGTGTACGTAGTCCATGTCTAAAGTATCCTTGTAACTACACTGGTCTGACTGAACGCATGCTCGGATCACGCATACATGAACGTAAGCCAGCTGGGAGACGGGGCGACGCGTGATCGTAAGTTGCTGTCCAAGTCTACGAAATGGACCATGAGTTCAATTTCGCAGCCGTAAAGCTGATTGCACACACCGGAAGCAAGATGAGCCGATAATTGATTGAAGCTTGGTCCTCGGATGGGAACTCAATCAATCGATGTACCGATGTGGCGCCGGCGTACGCAAACCTATGCAGTCACTTCCATACTGGCGTCATCGATCGTTGATTGACTGTTGCTACTATCTCTGATAATGAACTCCTGCAAAAGTTGGAAAGTTCAGAATAATGAGCAACTTGTACAAGTGCTCTGCCATTCCTGTCTTTTACACATTCAACCACCTGGAATTTACACTCCGCACCCATTATGTACGTACACCTAGTCGTTACACCGAGGCAAGGAGTCGCCAAAGTCACCGAGGGCTCTAGTCTGAGCTCCAGGGCACAACGGAACATGCATGTTCCTTAAGCAGATCGGTGAGCCCCCCACTTTCATCATATTCCCGATCACAACCGACAAAACAACGAGCCCGTGGCTCAATGGTAGAGCGTTCGACTCAAATACCAAAGGTCGCGGGTTCGAATCCCAGGTGTGCCACACTTGGGACTGGGTATGACTGGCTGATGACGGCTAATAAGCCAGAAATGGCCATTCCGGTCTCCCTTGTCTTTGTCGGTTCCATTCCATATATATATACCAGAATAAACCATATACCAGAAACCGCATAGAGAACGCTGGGGGACCCACAGAGGAGCCGAACCCCTCGTTGCTGTGTCACACAGCAGCAGAAACATCGGCGAAACACGTGTCTGGGCTTTTAGCTAGTATCTATGTCGGAAGTACGGTATAACGTCTTTGCCATATAAGATTCATACTACTTGTAGTACTACTTGTTTGTAGAATGGGCATTACGTGGTTATTCCACAGTGGTTGATTGTCTTCGACCCAAATGTTCATTGAAATTTCGGGTCTGACCCTAAAAAGTCATGTCCGAAGCACCTGACTCCATGTCCTGCACTTAATAATTTCAGAAATTATTTACCCGATTATTCTCTGGAGTCCATATACCAGAAACCGCATAGAGAACGCTGGGGGACCCACTGAGGAGCCGAACCCCTCGTTGCTGTGTCACACAGCAGCAGAAACATCGGCGAAACACGTGTCTGGGCTTTTAGCTAGTATCTATGTCGGAAGTACGGTATAACGTCTTTGCCATATAAGATTCATACTACTTGTAGTACTACTTTGTTTGTAGAATGGGCATTACGTGGTTATTCCACAGTGGTTGATTGTCTTCGACCCAAATGTTCATTGAAATTTCGGGTCTGACCCTAAAAAGTCATGTCCGGAACATCTGACTCCATGTCATGCACTTAATAATTTCAGACATTATTTACCCGATTATTCTCTGGAGTCCATATACCAGAAACCGCATAGAGAACGCTGAGGGACACACTGAGGAGCCGAACCCCTCGTTGCTGTGTCACACAGCAGCAGAAACATCGGCGAAACACGTGTCTGGGCTTTTAGCTAGTATCTATGTCGGAAGTACGGTATAACGTCTTTGCCATATAAGATTCATACTACTTGTAGTACTACTTGTTTGTAGAATGGGCATTACGTGGTTATTCCACAGTGGTTGATTGTCTTCGACCCAAATGTTCATTGAAATTTCGGGTCTGACCCTAAAAAGTCATGTCCGAACCACCTGACTCCATGTCCTGCACTTAATAATTTCAGAAATTATTTACCCGATTATTCTCTGGAGTCCATATACCAGAAACCGCATAGAGAACGCTGGGGACCCACTGAGGAGCCGAACCCCTCGTTGCTGTGTCACACAGCAGCAGAAACATCGGCGAAACACGTGTCTGGGCTTTTTAGCTAGTATCTATGTCGGAAGTACGGTATAACGTCTTTGCCATATAAGATTCATACTACTTGTAGTACTACTTGTTTGTAGAATGGGCATTACGTGGTTATTCCACAGTGGTTGATTGTCTTCGACCCAAATGTTCATTGAAATTTCGGGTCTGACCCTAAAAAGTCATGTCCGAATCACCTGACTCCATGTCCTGCACTTAATAATTTCAGAAATTATTTACCCGATTATTCTCTGGAGTCCATATACCAGAAACCGCATAGAGAACGCTGGGGACCCACTGAGGAGCCGAACCCCTCGTTGCTGTGTCACACAGCAGCAGAAACATCGGCGAAACACGTGTCTGGGCTTTTAGCTAGTATCTATGTCGGAAGTACGGTATAACGTCTTTGCCATATAAGATTCATACTACTTGTAGTACTACTTGTTTGTAGAATGGGCATTACGTGGTTATTCCACAGTGGTTGATTGTCTTCGACCCAAATGTTCATTGAAATTTCGGGTCTGACCCTAAAAAGTCATGTCCGAAGCACCTGACTCCATGTCCTGCACTTAATAATTTCAGAAATTATTTACCCGATTATTCTCTGGAGTCCATATACCAGAAACCGCATAGAGAACGCTGGGGACCCACTGAGGAGCCGAACCCCTCGTTGCTGTGTCACACAGCAGCAGAAACATCGGCGAAACACGTGTCTGGGCTTTTAGCTAGTATCTATGTCGGAAGTACGGTATAACGTCTTTGCCATATAAGATTCATACTACTTGTAGTACTACTTGTTTGTAGAATGGGCATTACGTGGTTATTCCACAGTGGTTGATTGTCTTCGACCCAAATGTTCATTGAAATTTCGGGTCTGACCCTAAAAAGTCATGTCCGAACCACCTGACTCCATGTCCTGCACTTAATAATTTCAGAAATTATTTACCCGATTATTCTCTGGAGTCCATATACCAGAAACCGCATAGAGAACGCTGGGGACCCACTGAGGAGCCGAACCCTCGTTGCTGTGTCACACAGCAGCAGAAACATCGGCGAAACACGTGTCTGGGCTTTTAGCTAGTATCTATGTCGGAAGTACGGTATAACGTCTTTGCCATATAAGATTCATACTACTTGTAGTACTACTTGTTTGTAGAATGGGCATTACGTGGTTATTCCACAGTGGTTGATTGTCTTCGACCCAAATGTTCATTGAAATTTCGGGTCTGACCCCTAAAAAGTCATGTCCGAAGCACCTGACTCCATGTCCTGCACTTAATAATTTCAGAAATTATTTACCCGATTATTCTCTGGAGTCCATATACCAGAAACCGCATAGAGAACGCTGGGGACCCACTGAGGAGCCGAACCCCTCGTTGCTGTGTCACACAGCAGCAGAAACATCGGCGAAACACGTGTCTGGGCTTTTAGCTAGTATCTATGTCGGAAGTACGGTATAACGTCTTTGTCATATAAGATTCATACTACTTGTAGTACTACTTGTTTGTAGAATGGGCATTACGTGGTTATTCCACAGTGGTTGATTGTCTTCGACCCAAATGTTCATTGAAATTTCGGGTCTGACCCTAAAAAGTCATGTCCGAAGCACCTGACTCCATGTCCTGCACTTAATAATTTCAGAAATTATTTACCCGATTATTCTCTGGAGTCCATATACCAGAAACCGCATAGAGAACACTGGGGACCCACTGAGGAGCCGAACCCCTCGTTGCTGTGTCACACAGCAGCAGAAACATCGGCGAAACACGTGTCTGGGCTTTTAGCTAGTATCTATGTCGGAAGTACGGTATAACGTCTTTGCCATATAAGATTCATACTACTTGTAGTACTACTTGTTTGTAGAATGGGCATTACGTGGTTATTCCACAGTGGTTGATTGTCTTCGACCCAAATGTTCATTGAAATTTCGGGTCTGACCCTAAAAAGTCATGTCCGAAGCACCTGACTCCATGTCCTGCACTTAATAATTTCAGAAATTATTTACCCGATTATTCTCTGGAGTCCATATACCAGAAACCGCATAGAGAACGCTGGGGGACCCACTGAGGAGCCGAACCCCTCGTTGCTGTGTCACACAGCAGCAGAAACATCGGCGAAACACGTGTCTGGGCTTTTAGCTAGTATCTATGTCGGAAGTACGGTATAACGTCTTTGCCATATAAGATTCATACTACTTGTAGTACTATTTGTTTGTAGAATGGGCATTACGTGGTTATTCCACAGTGGTTGATTGTCTTCGACCCAAATGTTCATTGAAATTTCGGATCTGACCCTAAAAGTCATGTCCGAATCACCTGACTCCATGCCCTGCACTTAATAATTTCAGAAATTATTCACCCGATTATTCTCTGGAGTACATATACCAGAAACCGCATAGAGAACGCTGGGTGACCCACTGAGGAGCCGAACCCCTCGTTGCTGTGTCACACAGCAGCAGAAACATCGGCGAAACACGTGTCTGGGCTTTTAGCTAGTATCTATGTCGGAAGTACGGTATAACGTCTTTGCCATATATATATATATATATATATATATATATATATATATATATATATATATATATATATAGAGAGAGAGAGAGAGAGAGAGAGAACTACGCATTATTTTGAAAGTAAAATTCCAAAAATTTCAACAAAAAAGGTCCTCCATTCACCGTGAAGAATCATCCTTGAATGCGTCTAAAAATATTGATCAATTTGGACTTCCTTCAAAATGGTGCCAGCGTCGTGGGTGAATTAGGCCAATCGACGTACATATAAGAGGATTCACATGCGAATGGAGAGCAGCAAAGATGGTGGCTCAATTTAAAAAGCCCACCAAACATTCATCTAGGTGTATTTCATGTATATATTGTTCAAATTTATTTAGGATCGATTGTTTCACGTTACTATATGCCGCAGTCCCACAGCTGACCGTCTATTTGAGCGTTCAAGCCATAAAATATTAAGCTATCTTATATTGTTATTTATTCAGTCTCAGTAGTAACATTTATGTTCCACAGAATAACTTCCCCAATGCCTCGCATCAAAGGCATACCTCGACAGTTTGAGCCGCTTGACAAGTCAGAGGCTGACCCAAAACAGTGGAAGGAAGCCGATACGACTACAATCGAGCGAACCATCACGACAATGTTCAAGTGTGGTTCATCCAGAAATGCAGCCCGCATTCAAGCAACCAAGTCTCCGGGAATGGTCACCCACATGAACAATTTTTTAGAGGCGTATGTGAGTGAAAATGGGGTGAACGTTGCAGATCCACTGAGGGCGCCCTTCACCATCCTTATACCCTCTTTGTCATTCCCATTCGCGGCAAAGCTACCCATTCCTCCCCTTGGCCTAGAGATCACGTCGGTTGCTACTTCAGCGCAACTGACACTTACACCCTCAATCGACACACAAGCATCACTTGGTCAAGTCATACATTCCGGTCAGGCAGATAAAAAGCATCCCAAGAAAGTGGAAAAACCGACAAAGAATAAAAAGCCAAAAGACTGCCGAATGGCATCAACAAAGGCATTAACAGTAAAAGTCAAGACGGAGGAAGATGAGGATCAGGGGGGAGAAAAAAATTTAGACCACACTCCAGACAACAATGTGAACTCACCTCCATTACGACCCCTGGTACCAAGCAGCCGCTATTATTTGCCTGAGCGCATGTCTAACTCCGCAAAACGCGACCGTGACAAGGAGATAATCACCTGTTCTGTCTGTGAGAAGACCATGCGCAGAGGCTCCCTGCGCGAACACATGGATAGACACGAAAACAGCGGTAAGTTTGAATGCCACCTCTGTGGCAAGACTTTTAGTCGAGCTAGCGCGCGTGAGAAGCACATTCGTACACATACGGGCGAACGGCCATATATATGCGCTGTCTGTCCCAAGTCCTATCGACAGAAGGTGCATCTGAACGAGCACATGCGATCGCACACGGGCGAAAGGCCCTTCGTCTGCCGGCTCTGCGGCTTCTCTCTGACCTCCAAGTCGCTGCTGAATCGACATTTGCGCACCCACGGAGTCTCGGTTTCGGCCAATGATGTTCCCGAGATGTGGTTGCGGACCGACGCTCCAACGGAACAGGTGCTGGCCGCGGCTGCAGAAGTCGGACGCTCACTGGCTGAGGTGGAGCAAGTGGGGGAGGAGGGAGCGGCGCCCGAGTCCGCAGGACAAGATGAGAGTCAGCGATCAACTTCAGCTCTGCGGGTCACCGCGTTGAACGGGACGGCCACGGTGGCGGCTTTGGCGCGAAGGCACTTATGCAATGTTTGCCCCGCTGGCTTTCCTACTCTCCAGGCCTTGCGAAGTCATCGGTTGACGACGCACGGGCTAATGACGCCTCACGTCTGTCCCACCTGTGATGCCTCCTTTACTTCATTGAAGCTGATGAAAGTACACTGCCGGAAGGCCCACCCCCAGGTTAGCCTTTTTGTTTGTTTGTTTGTTAAACTTTTAGTAGCTATCTGCTTTTTCTTCTGTTATTAACCCATTTATTCCGTTGATTTCGCTTAAATATCTGAAGGGAGGTTCTGCCCAGTGATTAATTTTACTGCGGTTCATCCTGAAATAGCCTATAAACTTCTTGCTTCTAAATTCTTCCCGTTTCGTTATGCGCAACATGAAACAAAGTCTACATGCGCTCCCATTAGCTACGAAGAACGACCGAAAAAGACTTGCAAAGCAATCGACCCAGCTCTTTCTCCTCGTACCTGTTATATGACACAACATGCTCACAACGATTGAACATTGGCTGGGACATGGCGGTTGTCCCGTCAGATAGTCGGCGTCTACGCTTGTCACACACGTACAAGCCTCCCGACCGACGAGACATTGTTGTGCGGCAGCAAAGTACCTCCCCTCACCATTAATCTTCCAAGCGGAATGCGCTTGTCATTTAATGGTTCGAAACCCGACTTTCAGCAACTCCTTTAAAACAGAGGGGAGGATATTCCTGCCGTACGGCTCGGGCGAGTCCCTACTGAATGGCTGACAACCTTCGTATACCCCCAAATATTGCTCTTGTTGGCGACTTATCTGTAGGCAATTGAGTTTACACAGCAGCACCCAATCTAACCTGGAGGTGGTGCTGCCGCATATTCTGCGATCGTTTATTGGTCAAAATTAAGGAAATACTTATTTGGCATCTACCTTTCATCCGCCAGCCTGCTGGCAGACCCCGTCTTCCCGGTTTTCCACGAGATACGGTAAATTTACTATCTTATAATAGGTTAACCGAAATTCTGAAATGCGTCTTAAATTAGAGTTCAGTTTATTTATTTGGTAAGCATAATAGACAATGCCTTTGAAAACTCTATTGTGTACATGCCAGTTGGTTTGATTCTGCAGAAAATATAGATATCCAAAAGATCACTATTGCAATATTACTAGCATAATTTGAGTAATATTTGTAAATAAAATGTCTCGGTTCACAGGTTATTTAAGTCAGGTTTAGACTGTCGAGGGAAACAGGGGACACATATAGTCATCCAAACGTTTCTTGAAGAGCTGAAGGAACGTAGTCTACACGACTGATTGAGAGAGACCATTACCGTTCTGTACTACCCTTTACAGGAAAATTTCCGGGCGAAGGTTCAGCCCGGGCATATTTGTGCGTAGCTTCATCGAGTGGTCACGAAGATTGGGCGAAAGGTGTCACTTACACATGTCCTCGAAGCTCAGTCCATGTTCAAGGCCATGCATTACCTTGTAAACCAGGATACAGTCGCCACTTCGCTGCCTGTAACACAGAGGAAATAGATTAAGGCCGTGCAGTCTTTCTGTGCACGATCGATCTTTTAAACCCGTTACCAGCTTTGCTGAACGGCGTTGTACTTTTCCAGGCATGGCCGCCACGTTTATATGCCATATTCTGGACTTGGTCGAACAAAGTTCCCGTACATTCTCCCAAAAAGGTCTTTTTCAAAGGTTACAAATGCCATTTTTATTGCATGTAATACTCCCATGGTATTTTATACGGCCTTCATGCACTGCAGTGCTGGTTTGAGGTTGTTCCGTTATGCTTATCATCGTACAAAATAATTTCAAGATAGTTCAGTTACGACTGCGGAACAGGCTCCTTTTCGGTCACTTGCAAAAACTACACTGTAAAAATCTGACTCCTTAAGTAGTATCAATTTTTCCATAGATTTTGACTGCCCCTATAAATTCAAGTATATTTTATAGAAGTACATAAAGTATTCTTTCCTTTGTGCATTTTGTAGACAATTGCGTCTTCTCCAATGTTTATTCTTGCAGAAAGGGTTATTTTTACGTTTCTCATTATGAAACCTGGTACGACCGTGAAACGGTCTGTAAAGTATACTATGCGGTCTATATTCACTGCCAAATTTTACACCGAAAACACACAGCTTGCTGTTTGGAAACCCTGAATGCAGGTGTAAGAACAGCGTGGATCCGAAATTATGCAGAAATGTATTAGGCTTTCTAAAACCAAAAGGTATATTTTCTACCCTTTCTTAAAATATATTAAAATTTTTAAGGACATTTAAAATAAGTGGAAAATACATACTACCTCAGGAGTAACTTTTTCCCACTCTACTACGAGACTGGTGGTAATAGGGGCTTTTCGCGTGGGGCATTACCATGAGTAATATAAGATGTATACGTTCCTTGTAAAATTGCATGTGTTGTTCTTTTTTCTCGTTGAATTTACGCAGTTGATAGTGCACACCTGTTATAAAGGTTCCAAGAATTTGATAGCCAAAGCGGATAGCGGCTTGAAAGCCATGGGATGACTTAATTGTCGATTTCACCCGCACAGACTTTGGTAGAATCTTGTTGCTTCGAAATCGGTGTAAAAAAGGTTAATTGCTCAGACGTGAAACATTCGCGAATTGCACACTTTTCCATCGCCGATTATAATGCAAAACACGAGTCTGGGGTTTTGTGGCCTTCTTGGTGCTGTACATAATCTACCGTTACCGTTTTACGATAATTGATACATTTCAGAGTGGAGATTAAAACTGCACAGAGTATATGGAATAGGGGAAAGATCCTAGGGTTCTGGTGTGCCCAATCAGCACGTAGGATTTCTGATCGCGCATTCGCGACCATAAATGTACGGTTGTCAGGCGCCAAAGTAGAGGCAGATAATAGTGTAGACGCTGGTAAAGCGATATGCTTGCTGTGGTCGATGCTGGCAAACCGCCCCCTCGTGGTGCAAATTTGATACATCCTCACCTGCGAATCCGGATAGGCTTCATATCGAACGGTTATGAGGGGATTCTCGTGAATAGTTGTGGTAGAAAAATAGTGTGATACCAGACGTTGGCTAAGGAGGAAATTTTTGCGGGAATTCTTCAGCTCCGAGGGATCAAATAAATCCGTCGGCCAGCTGTTAACGTGGTTTTTTATTCAAGGAGCATTTAGAGCAGATGCCAATAAAATATACTGACGGATGGTTACTTTGTCACTCCCCGTTAACCTTGTTCTTCTCCTGTCTCTTACCCTCCCCCCCCCCAGATTTGTCCTATCTGTGATGAGAAAATGCCTCAACGCAGACGCTGGATCCTGGAACTTCATTTACGCGACAAGCATCCGGGAGTCTCAGCGGAATCGCTTCTGGGTCCCTCTCCAATGGCCTTGGGACGTGCCAAACGAGCTCGACGTTCTTTTGAGGAGGGCGGCACAAAGACGGCCGCCTCCAAACCCCCCAAAATCTCCCGATGTAGAGCATCCAGGGTGCCAGTCTCGGACCCTGAAGACTGCAATGTGAATGAGGAGGAGACGGAGGAGAAGGCGGGTGTGGAAAAAAAGTCAGGAGATGTCAATGACATCGCAGACACAACCAATGACGCCACCTCTCACCCTGTAGAAAAGACTTCTGTGAGGCTGAACCTCGAACCACTAACGGACCTCTTACTCTCACGGGTCAGTGACAAGACCCGCCAGACATTGGACCTCTCGAGCCCGCTTATTGGACTCCAGTGTTCAGTAAACCTTGAGACACTCTCTCCCGCCCGCCCCATGTGCTGGAGACTGAGTTGAAGCCTGGGCAACAGGCAATGTCCTTCTCGTCTTGTTGAGCCAGTGCCGGTGATTGAGTGCTGGAGTTCGCGCCATAAAGTCACCAAAAGTATTTCAATTCGTTGCTCTTTGCATTCCACCTGGTTTTATTATTCTTGTTGTAACAGTTACGTTCCGACTTACACGGGCCATAAAATAAGCAAGCAAACAAACAAGCCCACACATACATACATGCACGCACGCACACACACACACACACACACAAGCAAAGCAAAACTATCTTGGCATTTCCTCTACTTCTTGTTCTTCCCTGTTGATAGTCCGCCCATCGTCACAGGATCAATTTTGGTTTGCGGGATGAATCCGTGATCGGTTAGCGGTCGGTTACTTGTTCGGCGATACAACATCCTTGATAAACTCCCAGAGTCGTAACTCAACCGCAAGGGATAAAACTTGTGTATTGCCGTGTTCTACTGCGTATATACGTCAGTTCGACCGTCGTTATCCGATGATGTCCACCGTATGCAGCACAGCATGGTAGTGCAGGGACGGCGACTTGCGTGTGAATTAGTTTTAAATTATAGTAGACTTGGACTGCATCTACCGATTTCTCTCTTCCCTTACCCGCTCAAAACAGAGTCAAGAAGACCGGAGGCGGGGTCGGGCGCAGATGGCTGGCACGGCCAGAGACGCTCCTGACCGGACCGCCACGCGTAACTCACAGCCCACGGCGTGGGACTGCCATAATTGGCTGATGCAGTGTAAACCTTCACCTACGCGTGCTACCTCGCCCCCCCTCATGTTCGACATTTGTTATGGGAGCTCAGCCCAAATAACGCCTGCTGCACCCTGAGTTGACCTCCGTGTTCGTCTAGCGCATCTACCACGCGGCCCGTTTAGGGGACACTACAGCGTATTTATGTAAGGAAATAAAGAAACACAGGAATGTTCAAGGTTGGACTGCGATTCGACCAATCAGAAACTGACCTTGCATCGTTAGCATGACGGCTGGACTTCTGACTCATCTGACTGATTGGGAAATTAGATTATGGTTGTTTGTGGGTTTGAGACGGTTATTGCATGCGGAAAACCTCATGACTAAAATTGGCATAGGCGATGACGCCATGTAAATGACCGACAGAAGCAATTTGTTTGGATGCGGGATCAACAGTTCAGATTGGATACCCTACGAGCAGAAGTGTCCATGGGTTCTACTACTTTTTGGACCAAATTTTTTCGGCTGGATTTGTTTACGTTCTGAGGTGGTGAAAAGGTATGCCACTTGGTAAAACAAACGAATAGCTTGTAAGTACACTTTTTTCATTGCTTTATGATGCCCTTATAAATTCAGATATATTTTATAAAAGCCACCCTCAAAAATATAAATTCTTATACTGATTTGGCCGAAAATCCCGGCTTCTTCAAATTATGTCATCGAGGAAGGGTATAGTAAGGTTTTAATGAAATTTTTAGATTTCCGAATACTTTTTAGCCCGATCCGACCTACAGTCTTCAAGCGTATGCTTTCAATGCAGATTTTTTATCATCAGCTATGCCAGTAAGAGGATAGGGCTTATACAATTTTGCAATTCATATGAACTCTATTGCATGCTTAATAAGGAGCATAAATAAGCGGACAGATACAAGTCTTTTTGAATGCTGTTTTTACAGTCGTCAATAAAGTAAATATTTCTTTAAAACCGTACGATACCCCTCTCACAAGAAGAAAATTTTACGAGGATGTGAGTTTCTCCCTTAGGAGTGCAAGAAGGGGTATAATCGAGCATGGTGCATATAAAATACATTTGAATCGAGAGACCATTTAGTGAGCAAACGCGTGTTTTCGATAACTTATCGTCGGTCCAGTATGGAACGCGGGAGAGTAGTACAACTTTAAAAATCATGAATATTCGTCTGTGGTGTGTAAGATGTGTGAAGAGGGGAAGCGAAATAGCAAAGGAACGTGTGGAACTTTGGAACGTAGTAGAAAGTTAAAACATTAAATCGATAATGTTTGTCTGTTTGTGTGTTATGCAAGAGGCGTGCAAAGGGGAAGGATGATAAGAAACAGTGTGATAGGCGGCCGTAGGTGCTTGGTAGAGCCGTTCTAGGAGAAGAAGGAGGACAGAGATGGCGCGGGGGATGCATGCAGTTAAGCGGCCGTTGGCCAAGCTAAGCGCGGAACTTCTAAGAGGTTATTTTGTGCGCACAAGACCAACTTCTTCAACCTTATGGCAGTCGCTTCTGCTGCTGCTAGTAAACGTTGACCCAGTGGCTTGGGGTGGGGTCCACACCGTGCCCGGTGTCAACAATATGTGCAAGAATGGCGCTGTTTATGCTCTTGACTTCCGATATCGGGAAATGTTCGCTTATTATTTTTGAACAGACACCGACTCGTGCGACCAATATAACCTGCTGCACCGGAACAAGTAAATGGGTAAATGCACATAGAGGTTCGTGAAACGGTTTGGTCAAGACGTCTTTTCAGGAGTTCACTTGCCGCATCCCCTTGAAAGGGGACTTTGAGACATAGGGTTTTCCTTTCCGCATTAAGCGTGGTGGGTTTTTCTGGTCATGCGACCATATTCTTTGTAATAAATCTATCCGGATAGCCATTTTCGCGAAGTAAGTTCTGGATCTTTCAGAGCTCTTCTTCGATACAGTCCGCTGAACAAATTGTTCTAGCCCTTTACGCAAAACAACGGACTAGATTGCGTTTCTGTTGGATGAGTACGAAACTGCCGAAGTTCGTATATTGTCCAGACCAGGTTTTCTTTCGATGAACGCTCCTTCGGAAACTACCGTCAGATCTTCGGCTGAGGAGGATGTCACTGAAAGAATCATACTACTTAAGTAGTCGTTGTTTTCCTCCTGTGTTTTTTTGCAGGCCGTCGAAAAGAAGTGCCTTAAAAAGCCGGCATTCTGGCGTAACTGGAAGATCATTGGGATTATGCCGCACGATAATCAGTCTTATAACCCCGCTTATAGATGCTCCCGTTCCGGCCGATCGTCCGGCTTCGGCGAACGTCGTCTGAATGCATCTTTGACAGAAAATAGTCGGCAAGCCAGCCGAAAATTAATGGAAAAAAGTTTCCTCAACAGGGATGATGAGATTCAAAAGTAATCCAACAGTCACTGCCTGTCTTCAATGTCCACGAATCGTCCTTTAGTGGACTGTTGAGTTGTAAGATTTACGACCGCTGGGCACTGCACTGAACCGAATGCAAGTTGCCGATAATTTGAGGACAGGGTACCGTCGGACGCATCGAATAGTCACTCTGGAAACCGAATCAGCTGCTAAGGATAAGCCACACCGGCATTGAACAGGTCATGGGTGACAGTCAGCGGAGTCGCGCTGTCCATTAATTACCATAAGAACGAATTCGTGCCGCACTGGGAAGCAGGCGTACTCCCAGTTTATTTGCTAATAATAGGCAAAACCTGCGAAAACTCTGCTTTTTTAATGTGGTTGTGTTATAGATAGCTGTGCTTACATTCTAAAAATTGTCATAATAACAATGGTATTTATTTAATTTAAGTAGCATTGTTATTAGCAAATTTATGTGTGCATCTGGCATGGTCTTCAGTTTAGGCTCAGTGTATGGAAGGGAGACATGTGGCACATATAATCATTCAAGTGGTTATTTAAGAGCTGCAGGGGGTCACCGATAAAACCTATTCGGACAGATTATTCCATTGTTCTATTACCCGTTGCGTTCAGAATGAACAGCGGAGATTCAGACAAGACACATGCCTATCCTTATTGAGCGTCCACAAAGATGAAGCGAAAGTTGCCTCTAAAGCAGGTCCTCAAAACGCAGTTCTTGCTTAAGACCATATATCCTCTTGTAAATTAAGATAAAATTGCCAATTCGTTGCCTCTAACACAAAGGCACTCCAGTCTCTCTAGACAAGATCGCTATTTCAGAACTTTAACTGGCTTTGTCACCCGACGATGCATCTTCTCAAGAACTTTTGACCTTTGTCAGTCATAATCATTCCGCCTTATGCCAAAGTCTAGGTGATATAAAACAAAGGTGCCGTAAAGGTTCCCAAAAATTTCTTCGTCATAATTTTATGGCAATTGTTGCAACCTTAACGCATTGCAATGGGGATTAAAATAGTTCTCTAGCCAAATAACAGGATCCTTCGCGGAAACTGGATGAGAAGTTGCATTTCCTTTAACTAATATGCCTCCAGGAGGTCTTTTGAATGTTAAGTGACTGGACAAAGAGAGGAGCGGGGCAGATGCTCCAAAAATATTTGGAACCTTCGCGTCACCGCGGCTGGAATACGCTCTCCAGACATAGAGAACGTGGACTGTCAAAGGACTGTACTGTCCTATAAAAACAGACGCATGGCCTAAATTGTTGTTTATTTTCCAATGAGTTTTTCAGTCAGGTTACCACGCCCATTTTGAGAAGCCATCTGCTTAAACTACGCACAAAGAATGCTATGATCGATTAACGCAAGTTTTTCGTCAATAACAGGGTGATCACAGCGTGGAAAGTTGAGCCTCGTATGGTGTTCTCTGCTCATATGAGGATTCATTTAATTCATTTATCGCTTAATATGGTTCTGAAAGATGTTACGTTAAGGGTTGAGTACGTAGACAAGGTTGTCTACGACAGCGTGTCCGAGCGTAGTAGATCTGATGAGGATTTCTCGTCAGCCGCAGACGACTGTCCCGGAATATGCATGTCTCCTTTCTTAGAATGTAACATTGGTTTGATTTCATATTTCCCACTAGTTCCATTAAAGTAGTTTATCTGGGAGTCACGAAACGATTCTCTAACTTCTGGCTACGAGGCCCTAAGGATTCTCAGTTAAGGTTGTCCGTTTCAGCCGTTTCTATCATTAATGCTAGAGTGAAAAGGTGTACAATGTTCATAGCATTGTTAACCTAGCGGACGACTTTGAAGGACATGGTCCACTTCACAGTTTTTCATCTTTTCCATTTAAGAGTTACCTTGGGCGGCTTAAAGCATCCGTCTACTTCTTTGAGAGGACATTCATCATGTCCCCATCCGTTTGATCAGTACAACCATATGTACCACCACGACATCAGAAACTAACACAGTTCCTTTAACCTATCCCCATGCACAATTTACGCGTTATATAACATACTACTCGCTATTTTTGAGTAATATTATTTTATATTTCACCCGGTGCCCTGTAGAGTTATGAGGAGATAACCCTTTGTCCAACGTCCATTATGTGTCGGCATTTTTTAAAATTTGCAATGTCATTTAAATAATTAGGGAGTCAAAGGCTTCACCTAACTTTTTCTTATTAAAACTGAATTGAACTGAAGTAGCGCACCACCCCGCATCTAATTTACGCTCACAGCTTGTACACTCTAAGGACAGGGTTGGCTACCTTGATAAAAATTCCCATGTTCCAGTTGTGATGCCGTTTATTGTGGGCAAACTGGTAAATCCGTCGCAACCCGCTTACACGAACATCAGTTACCGGTCAGAGGAAGAGATACTGAGTATAAATTCACATTGGAGAGCACTCGGATCGTGGGCACCTGCCCAATGAGAAAAGTCCGCTAATTCCTGGAAGCAATGCACTTAGATGAGGCATGCATCAATCGGCATATCGAATAAGATGCCACATACAAAATCCTCAAAGATAAATTCAAATGCACACGACCAATCATGATGGGAGGACAAACTGCACTTAAAGCGTTTTGGTGCAAACATCGCCCAACCGTAGTCTTCTGTTAGACACGGTTAATTAGTTAATTGTTCTTGTACACATCCCAAAGTCTGAGGACGAGCTGGGGCACCACTTTCGAAAATTTACACATTAAACTTTGTATTTTCCCAAAGAATCTCTTCTCTTCTAATGAAATATCGTGTGATGCCGGTATTTCAAGATATATATATTTATTAAGTGCAGGGCATGGAGTCAGGTGTTTCGGACATGACATTTTGCGGTCAGACCCGAAATTTCAATAAATATTTTGGTCGAAGACAATCAACCACTGTGGAATCACCACGTAATGCCCATTCTACAAACGAGTAGTACTACGAGTAGGATGAATCTTATATGGTAAAGACGTTATGACGTACTTCCGACATAGCTATAGCTAGGCCAACTCTTCTTTCTCGTGCCGCCCGCATTCCGGAGTCAGCATGCTGAGGACGTTGGACCTGGGAGGGTAGGGCCCTACCCTAGGGGCTAGGCTGTGAGCGATGTTGGTACGTCAAACACGCGGAATGCGCGCGACTCTTATCAGAGGTCGTGGCGCGTGCGATTGCCACCTGGTGTCGATCAGGGAAGGCCAACTGTCTAGCTAGCGTAGGCAGTCGTATCAAAGTCTTCTGACAAGAGAGCACTGGGTTCGCCAATCGAATCGGTCGATCGGCTGGTGCTAGTGCCCTTTCGCGTACGCGTTTAGGGTAGTGTGCTGCTGCTTGGTGGAAAATCTGAATAGCTTCCTAGGCGTCAACTTAGTGGTTCGTATCGAGTAGGTGTTCGAGAATCGAACTTTAAATCGATCGAATTTTCACGTTCACCTAGCCAGACCGGTATGAGTTCGCGTATCCTTTTCTACCCCGCTACACAGGAGCAGTTTAATTAATAAATAAATATTGATAGGACCTGCAACTGCAGTCAATCTTGACAAACCAACAGCAGGGAATGTTTGCGAAGAAAACGCGCAAAAGTGTGCCCCGGGTGAGGTTCGAACTCACGGCCTTCAGATTATGAGACTGACGCGCTAACCAACTGCGCTACCAAGGCCTGAAATTGTGGCAGGTAAAATTAATAATGTCACTTAATTAATTAATGCAAATGATAGAACTGAAAAAGACAAACGTGAATTGTGAACAGGAACATGTGATTACGGGTAACGTTAGTCAATAGGGAATAATTTTTAGATGAACTGGACAGTGGTGAAAGCTCTAAAGCCTTACTGTATTTTTGAATATTTATTATTCTACTAAGCTTAAGATTAGGAGGATAATAAATATTCCATAATTATGGACTATGCACAGTGGCTAACGAACACACTGAAGAGTGAAGTAAACCGCAAGCGAAAGCTATGGCAAACTTATCTCAGGGAAAAGACCGCCGAATCGCTGACGAAGTACAAGACACAGAGGAAAAGGTTAAAAGGCCTGGTTATAAAGCCCGCCAAAGTTTTGAGAGTAACTTGATAAACCGTGCAGCAGAAAACCCGAAGCTCTTCTACAACTACATTAGGCAGCGCACTCGAAATAAAGACCCCATCCCTTTGTTAAAAACGGATGAAGGCATCGAACTTTGCAAGGACGAGGAAAAGGCTGAGCATCTATCTGAGTTCTTTCAGTCGGTTTTTACGAGAGAAGCCAATCTATCCGCTGATAACTATAATGCGTAAGAGGTCCCGATAATTGACTCAGTGGTCATAACAGAAACTATTGTTCTGCAGGAACTACTGAAGCTGGACGAAACCAAATCGCCAGGTCCTGATGTAATACCGGCAAAGTTGTTGAAGGAGTTGGCCGTAGAGTTGGCAGAACCCTTGTGTCTACTCTTCCAAGCCTCCCTCGCTGCAGGCAGATTGCCACCCGATTGGAAGACCGCGTGGATTTCCCCAATACATAAAAGTGGCAGCCGGGCTTCCGCAAATAACTACAGGCCGGTAAGTCTCACCTCCATATGTTGCAAGATTATGGAGGGAATCATCAAACGTGAACTGATGCAGTTTCTGGAGCGGCATCATCTTCTCTCTGAAGCGCAGCACGGATTCCGCAGAGGAAGGTCCTGTTTAACTAATTTGCTCTACTGTCTGGAACGATGGACCCGAGCGGTCGATGAAGGAAATGTAGTGCACGCAGTGTACATAGACTTCAAGAAGGCCTTTGATAGCGTGCCTCACCAACGTCTCCTATACAAACTCAACCGTATTGGGGTAAGGGGCAAGCTTTTTGAAGTGGATCGAAAAACTTCTTGATTGGGCGATCTCAGATTGTCCATCTTGGCGATCAGCAATCGGCGGAGGTGGCAGTTGAGAGTGGGGTTCCTCAGGGCTCCGTCCTTGGCCCTATCCTCTTTCTTATATACATTGATGACTGCGTAAGTGGCTTGGAATGTGACACCGCCATGTTTGCTGACGATATAAAACTTTGGAAGGTCATCCACAACGCAGCTGATGAAGAAAATCTACAGGCGAACTTGCATCGACTCGAGGAATGGTCGCACAACTGGCTCCTCCCATTCAATGCTACCAAGTGCAAAATTCTGCGATTCGGCCGAACCAGCTCAGGGCACCAGAGAATTTACTATCTGTCGACACACCGCTACCAGAGGTAGAGGCTCAGAAAGATCTAGGAGTGTGGATCACGCCCACACTGAATCCATCGTTCCATTGCTCAAAAGTAGCAAAATCTGCCATGTCAAGCTTGTATCTAATTAAGCGAGCGTTTGCAAAGTTCGACAAAGAGTGCTTTAATAAGGTCTTCGGGATGTTCGTGCGACCACAATTGGAATTTGCCATACAAGCCTGGAGACCGTGGTCTGTCAAAGACCACAACACCCTTGAGAAGGTCCAAATACGTGCAACCAAGCTTGTTCAAGGTCAAAGCTGCCTGCCTTACGAGACACGATTGTCTAATCTTGAACTGTGTCCTCTGGACTATAGACAGCTACGCGGCGACTTAATACAAGCCTTTCGAATGCTGCGGCTTCAGGATTGTTGCCTTGCATCTGGCAACTTCTTTGAGCTGGCCACTACCACTTCTTTGCGAGGACATCACATTGAATTACGTGTGACAGGTGCAAGACTCAACACAAGAAGGTACTTCTTCTCCAACAGAGTGATTAAGGCCTGGAATGCTCTGCTGGCCGACGTAATCCTGTCCCCATCCGTTGACACTTTTAAGCGGAAGTTTGACCAGTACAGCTATAAGTACCACCACGACATCCGAACCTAACAAATTTCCTGAAACATATTCCCATCCACATTTTTCGCGTCATATAACATACTACTCCCTTTTTATGAGTAACATTATTTTATAATTGTTTGTCCGATGTCCTGCAGTGTGTCGGGGAGATAACCCTTTATCCCACGTCCATTATATGTCAGCCTTTTTTAATTTACAGTGTTACTGACATCAATAGGGAGCTCGAAGGCTTCACCTATATTTCCCTTAATAAAACTGAACTGAAAAAAGAACTTATTTCACCTTTCGTATACCTTTAATGGTTGAGCAATCGATGGAAGGCATATAATACTTATTTAAGATATATGTTTATCATGGCCCCAAGGCAAAACAACACGAGTGTGTTCTGTAACGCGATGTGTGAGGGTCCAACTTTCACATCAATTTATTATTTACTAATTTTCTTCAGTTCAATTCCACTTATGGAGGGAAATAAGTATCATCCTTTGTGTACTCTATTTGTAACGTAAACGTAAGTGTGTTGTACAGAGAAACTATGTGAGCTGCAAGAGGGTGAAAACGATTATAAAATATGACAATTGGGGCGTGAGTTTGGAGGGTCAAGTTAAATCCCTCATTGCTACAGCTCATTTTTGATCATAAATCGGTCAAGGTTCCTTTTACAGCTTTCCAGAAATGGGGATATCACAACATCGACAGGGAGGGCATTCAATGGTTTGACCACTCAGGCAGAGAAGGAGAACTTGCGCACATCCAGCCTCGCCTGCTTGACGCACATTTTTAGTGGGTGACCTCGGAGATGGGTCATGGCAGCAAATTCAAAGGAGTCCGTGAATACCAGGCAGCAATCCAATCCCTTTACAATGCAAAATGCCTACAGAAGAAGGGAGCAGATTTCGATTTGTTAGACGGGTCTCGTATGGCAAGGAGCTTTGAACCCTAACAATTTGGTGGCTTTCCTTTGTACTCTTTCGAGACAGTACTGATCTTGAACTGTTCAGGGCATCTAGGCTTGTATAGCATATGCCAAATGTGGCCTAACGAATGTTCCAAAAATCTTAGCGAAGAGATCATTGAAATCCAAAAGGCTCGCCTGATGGCGTGCAACACAACCCTTGCGCTCTTCCTCACTCTCAAGCAGTGAGAGAACGGCTTTAAGGTGGTGTTCGTCAGCCCACCAATGTCTTTTTGGGTCTCCACGTCTCGTAAAGCTGTACCTTTGAGAAAGTAGCTTCTACTGTTGGCCAATCTGGATGAGTTGCCTAACCGAAATATTGTACACTTATTGACGTTGAGCCACAAAAGCTAATGACTCGAACACTCCGCCAACTGGCAGAGCTCCAGATTACACTCTATATTTTAATGTTGTCAGGAAAAATTGCTGCTTCACAGTCCAGATAGCTGACAAAATCGTCCACGTATATTAGGAACAGAATTGGCCCTAGTGCTGAGCTCAGAGGAACCCCACTCTTGCCCACATCAGAAATTGACCCCTCTTAGCCGATGCAAACAACCTGGTGCCAACCCACGAGGAAGTTCTCAAGCTATTTCAAGCATCTTGACTACTCTCACCGCAAGGCCCCGCGAAGCCTCTTTATTTCTTCTCTTGACACACACAGTTGGGTATCTTAAGTTCTTTTCTGTGAACGCCATTAAAATATGCACATTATAACGTGAGAAAGAAAGGATGCATTTCAGCAGCGTCTTTCAGCAAGCATTGCACGTGCATTTAATAACTCAAATAATCGGAATTCTTAGGTGTTAATTTTAATGAAGAATTTAAAATTTGATAATTTGTTTGCGAAGATGTAGAAGTATGCACTTCAGTACCTTCATTTAATAGTAAATTATATGTACTTTGCTCATCTGCTTTTCTTATGAATGTTTTGGATGTATAGCGTTCTTCCAAGGATGAGCGAGGTTCCGCGTCAATACACTGAATTGTGCGTACTATATAGTACAAGAGGTGAAGGTGAGGCTAGCAAATGTCATCGCGGAAACGCCTGCCAGTTCATATTCCAGAGAGGTAATATATTACTTATCGGTGACCGACGTTGTCTACTGAAATGTGTATCGGCTAACGAAATACGGTACCACTGTGTCTTTGACTGTACAGATATATTTTCTACGTGTATTTCGACCACCACCACCACCACCACCACCTCCTCACTATTATTATTTTAAAACCTTCCTTTTAGCAAACAGTTTGTGGCGAAGAACACATTCTGTGGCCGAAGGAGCACGACAGTGCAGCTCTTCTCGAAAACGACCGAATGCACCCAAATGAGACCAAACTCTATAAATTAAAGGCATTGAGAGAAGGGCTGACCTAGATAAGGTGCGAAGACTGGCGCATAAGGCTGGATGGACCGAAAACCTATCGTCACTTGAGTCAACCCTTTTGGGTAGAAGTATGAGAACTAAGTAAGCTTTCTATTCGATTAATTTCCGAATTCAGTTATACAGGCGGTTGGCTTGATGGCTGGTACCACCTCCTATATTCCAGTAAGTACCAGTAACTGTCATGGTGAGCTCTGCGGAAAAATGGTCATGAAGTAATTTCATGGAGTAAGATTCCGTTACGTCGGCCGTGCTTAACTCAATGAGAGTGCTGAGAAGGTAGAGCATTTTGCATTAAGTAATTCAGAAAAATTCATGTATCTTCCCCTGGAGATGACAAAAGACAGCATTAACTCCATAATTTCCTCATCGGAAAACGCGGTAACTACCATTGATAAACTGGATGGAACTTACCTGGCACCAAATTATTTTTCTTATTTGACAGTCAATGCACAAAATCAGTATTCTTTTTATATGAGCTAGATAATTTAGCTCTCTAAGCAGTCATTTTACTCTGACCACTACAATCATCGTGCCCTGTTTCATATATGAAGGGAAGGGGAAAGACCAGTTGGAGTTGTGTATTCTGTACAGAAAGCCAGTTGTGGCCTGGGGCTCCGACGATCGGCAAGCGTTGAGTTTACGCACGCGTCTGTCCCCTAGCTGGATGTGATCGTGATTGAATAAAATGTCATGTGAAAGTGAGTCAGTGTCCGCTTGACCAGTTGATCGGCCAATAGCAGTTGTTGGCCCTTGTGATTGGCGTGGTTGTTCCAGAGGCTGTATGTGTGCGGTTCGGCAGCGAATTACGTGTCCTCACGTGACCGCGTGCGTGGTGTAGGCACCAAAGTTGGAAAGTGCTGCAATAATAATTTTTATAATTCATTTACTAGCTATGCATAAGCTCATTGCCTATAAAACTAAGTTTAATACGTATAATACAGTGTTTTTAAAGATATAAACTGTTTCTTTAAGAGCCTGCACGATTTTCAATGAAGATTTCAATGGACAACATTCATGACGTACACAGCACCTTTTTGCTTTCGTAATCATTCTTTAATAACTAATTATTAACTACTTACTTACGAAAGTTAGCCCATGTATATGGGAAATTTTGAAATTAATTGATTTAACTTGATTTGCCTTTGAAAAACGGCACCTATATATCCTCCACAGACTAATTAACCTCATAATAACTATATTAATTCCAAGGTAACTTGCACTAGGCTAGCATATACTGATCTAACCAACAAACTTTATTACAGGAATCAGTACAGGACAACGTACATGTAAATATTTGTTTGCATATTTTTATTTTGCCAGTGTTTAAATAAACGATCATATGCCTATAATTTGGTTCCAGTGTTGTGTATCATTGCGAGGGGTGACTGCGCGACATTCATACGGTTTTCTGGTTCATTAAAAGTGACAAACATCGTTGAACTATGTCCCATAAACCGCAAGGATTTCGATGTTTCAGCTTTCAAAGTGGAACAGAAGAACGCCGGTTACGGGCATGCACTCAGTGAAAACAAACGCTATCGTGAAGTGGGGATAGAAAATGGAAAATGAGGTGTCCCATGCACATTTTTTTCTAGGACGGGGCAATATGGGCTTTTGTGTTCCAGGCCTCGTCCTGCCCGTCCCGTCGGTTCCGCCTCATCCTGCACGAGACCTAGACGGGGGAAGGTGTGCTGAATCTAGCAGGAATAACGTTTAGAGACGTTCATTTTAATTTTACACATCCATTGAACTATTTTTCGTATAATAAAATATATTCTCTCAAAAATATGTCAATTGCATCAGGTAAATTAGTGGGTGTCACATAGGGTATACTTATCTTTATTCATTCATTTATTTAATTATTGCCAGTTTACAGACAAGGTCAAAAGAGATATGCAGTAGCGGATCAAGCTGACAGTGAATAAAAATTCCTGATCGTTCTTTCAAGTGTTTTCAAGAGAAAAAACTGCAGCGTATTGAGTGATCAAAGTTCGGGACGGGGAAGGATTGACACAGGTGCACTGTGTAGTTCTTCTACTTTCAGTGTTATGGATCCGGTATTCTGCACTAGCAGGTATGTCGGCGAACGGTTGCTCGCTGTCGACCGATTAATAAGCCAATTACGGACTGCAGAGCCAGCAATATTGCCCTCAGCATGAAGTGTTGCACAGGATTCAGACTCTGCGAACGCCATCAAAGCGGAAGAGAGTTTCCATCGTGTCAGCACCCAAAATTCGTTGAAGGTGTCCTGAATGCAGAAAACTATTGACAGTTCTCGTAAACAAAGGATAGATTTGCTGAATTTTGACACTTCTGAGTAGCTTATTCCAGATTGCTATAGCGTTTACCGCAAAAAATGGACGGTATCTAACAGTGCGTGCCAGAGTAAGAAATAAAAATACATCTTGATGACTGATGCACCGAGAGTGGTTGAGTTGCTTCAGAGTAGAAAGGGTTTAAGGTACAACTGTATAGAAGTTTAAGCAGTACAAATAGTCCCTTCTGTAATCTGCGAAGCCACCGTTGGCCAAGGTTCGTAAGCTCACAGCGTTTTTGTTAGGACTGGTTTCGGTGTTCTGAAGAGAAAACTCTTTTAGTAAAGAAGTGCTGGACTGATTCTATCTTCTTCCGTTCGCTAGCGTGCAGAAGTCTAAATATAAACCAGCAGTATTTCAGGCTAAGTCTGACATGCATTTTATAAAGACTGGTTTTAATATTGACGGTTTTGAAATTTATGAGAAAGACCCAGTAGTTTGGCGGGCTTTCAAGAAAATCAGGGCGCATAGTTATGACAGATTAATACTTTAAGAATATGATAAGGCCAGATCCTTTATAACTCCAGGCAAATTTACGGTGTGACCGTCCATGTTTAGCTGGGCTGATGGTTGTCACCAATAACCATAACGGAGCACTTAATCCAAGAAAGCTGAAGGCGCCATGTGCAGCACCACTGAGCGAAGGCCTGAAGATCATATTTTAAGATCTCAAGCACAATAGTGCAATCGGCCTGTTTATATCGATAGGCAAATTTAAATTGTCAGCGTAAATAAAGGGCCTACCATACTGAAAATATCAGGGACATCGTTGACTAAAAGGCAAAATAGAAGCGGGCCGAGCACGCTATCCTGAATAACTCCAATCCTCACATGCGTGGGGTTGGAGATAACATTAAAAAATTTAACAAGTTGTGTGCGAGCATTCAAATCGGAGTATATTAAGTTCAAAAACTTGTTACCTATGCCGAAATAGGCAAGTTTTAGCAGGAGGAGATCATGGAGAACACGATAAAAAGCTTTCGTGAAATCGAAATGCATGGTGTAAGTTGCAAAACCGATGTCTGTAGATTTTAGCACATGATCAAAGAAAGAGAGCTGCCAGGTGTCACAAGATCTGTTTTGAGGAACTCATGCTGAGCCGCATTAAGTAGGTTATTCTCTATTAGGTGACACATCAACGTGTCTTTGATCAGGGTCTCTAAGATCTTTGAGGCTGCTGGCAGTGTATTTATTGGCGTAAAGTCGTCAAATGACGTAGATCGGCCGTGTTTGGGTACAGGCAGAATGTGCGATTCCTTCCATAAAATAAGAAATGTTTCACTTAAAAGAGCATAATTAAATATCGTATACAGAGGGGACGGAAATATATCATTTGCATCTGCATTTAGAACACCAACCGGGAGGCAATCTGGTCTCGGACTGAAAGATTTAGGAAGACCCCGAATGGCCAGGGTCACGTCCCAGAGTGTAAAAGTTATTGTTTCGAGGACTTCACTGGTCCAAACCCAGATGTTTGCAAAAGGCGTGACAGAATATTCACTAAAAGTAATTGACAAGAAAGAATTGAAGCTATCAGCCGTCAACTTAGCTTCAGCAATAGGTTTTCCTACGGTGTCTCGACGTACGGGGTGCTGCATTTTTCTCTGCACTTTTACTGTGCGCGAACAGAGTTTCGCAACATTTAACAAAGGGTTTTCAGAAAATTTGACCTCATTGGCTAGCTGATTTTCGTCAGACAGCCTCTTAGCCTCTTCAAAGATTTGTTGGATCAAGGGCAGACAGAAGTGTCGTTTTGTAGATGAAAACGATGCGAAAGTCTATGCAGTCTACGATGGAATGATAAAGAGTGGTAAATTTCATTCTTGTTATTAATTATTTTCTTACGGGGAACAAAACAAGAAATGAGTGGACCTATAACTTGATACAATGATACTTGATACACTACAAACATTCACATCCAAACATAGAAAGAAGTTAGTCCAATCGTATGAATTAAGATGTTTTAGTAAGTTACCCATATTTGTTGATCGGAAATCACGAAAAAAACTATTTTTTTGGAAAACCTTTCATCAGCTTCGTGTTCTAGTGTCAAAAAAACTATGGCATGGTCATAACTGCCAAGTGGATCTAAAGGTGACACTGGCAATGACTGACAAACTCTAAGCACAATGTTGTAGTTTGACGAAGCAGTACCTTCCTGTAAGGATAAACTTTATCTTTCAAGTAAATATATATCCAATTTATGTTTGAATGCGTCTATAGTGCTGATCATTACATCGTCCTCAGGGTGTCCGTTCTGGCATCAACAACCCGTTGTGAAATCGAGAGGTAACGAAAATTCAGGTGGAATAAGGTTCCTACAAGTTGAGAGAGGTCCCACACAGGCTCGTTGTTGTGGCCAATGAAAAGAATTCTTCGATGTATAGAGCACATTTTCGATTCCTCACGCGCTGGGTTTTCTGTATGAGATTGCCTCGGATCTGCCTGTACTCAAGAGGGAAAAGGTAAAGCGCGTGAAGTCTGCGTTTGTATGATAAAGACTTAAAAACCTTAACGATCACTCTTCTCCTCTTTTGAACCCTATCCAGTAGTTTTTACTCTTTTTTAATCAAAGTCGTCATGCCTTAACTCTATATTCTAGTTGTGAAAGGATAAACGCCACAAGTACAAATATTTCCTTATCGATATATATGAAACTTCCTTTGATGGCAAAGAGAACAATGGCCGCCCTTTTGGCCAACCTGACACATTGGGTGGAGGGATTTAGGGAAGACCAAATGGTGATTCCTAGGTCCCTTTGCTCGGATACATTTGAAAGGCACCTTTCGTCAAGTATACATTGGTGAGAGTCACCTATCACGCTCGCCTTCTTCCTTTTAAGCCGCAGTGCGACACATTTCTCAAAGTTGAACTTCATCAACCACTTAGCGCACCATGCACGTAGGCAGTTGACTCTTTCTTGTTTGCGATCTCCCTCTGAGAAAATCTGCTATCCTCCTCAACAGCTTCCTTTTTATTACAGTTTCAGCTTATTTATAGATAAGACGATGGTGTGGAACGCTGTCGAACAATTTTCTGAAAAAAGGTGTAGATGACGTCAACCCTGTCAGATTCATTCAGTGCGCGAATCCACTGTTAGGTCAAGAGCAGTAAATAAGGAAGCCATGAGCGGCTCTGTCTGAAGCCATACTGGAGCCGTGAGAATAAGTTCTTCTCCTTGAGGAACTTCATGGTCGCTTTTTAAAGTATAGGTTTTATTATTTTACAGCAAATGCAGTTAAGGTTGATGGACTGATATTTTTCAAGGTAAGTCAAACCCTACCCTTGTCCATCGGGCATATATTTGCGGTCTTTTATTCGGACACAAGTCTCCTCATTTCAGATGACAAAGGAAAAAATATGCTACCGGCTTGAAGAGTTCACTCACCAATTATTTCAAAAAACTTAACAGGTATACGGACTCAGATGGGATGACTTCGCTCCTTTGAGATTCTGCAGCTCTCTGTCCATGAAACAAGTCAGGCAGAACATAGAATTAGGCACTCGACCGGCATTTTCAACCAGAATTTTGACATTTTTATATTGAAGGTCAGTTTCGCTTGTTAATACAGAGGCAAAGAACCGGTCCAAGTACTCAGCTTCCTCGCTATTTAAAAATTTAGAATTTATATTTGGTTAGAACGGGCAAGGCACTGGCTAAAAAACATTTGAAACACAATAAAGTTATGACGATGTGTGCAGATAAAATGTACAAATACTTAATAATGTAGACAGAACTTGTCCTGCTAGGTCAAAAGTTAGCGATGTTTTGAAATAAATGGTGAACTAGAAAAATAGACAGTAAAAAAACTCCTACCTTAACAATGGAGGCAGAGTTCAATAGGCCTTCATTTTCGAATAGAAGGTAGGAGAAAAAACTGCTTGGGAAGATAAGGTCAGGTGGTAGCGTAGGGTAATACTACAGAAGCATTTCGGAATGAGATAGTGAAACGTCGAGGTGATTCGTTCTTGATCACTTAGGCGTATGAAACAAAATCTCACGAAAATGCGTCAATGAACTTAAGTCCTCAGCATCTTAGGATGCAAAATTGAATTTTGATGATGGTTAGTATCCAACGAAATGGTAGAATTTGAGACTGTGGACCACCGAATGTGTACGTCCGAATGACTTTACCGTTTGGATGACTGATGCTATAAGGAGACATCATGGTTCATGGGACACACGAGGTAGCGAAAAAATAGTTTCAAGAGGGCCACTTAAATTCCCGATGGTCCGTTCTCCAAGTCATGGGGATAGCTACTGGGAAAAGATAAGCAAAAATAAAAGGTAAAAAATCAGTGTTAAGATAAATTTGCAGTCTTCGCTTGAATGCAGATAGACTAGTCAATGGCCTAATTTCACCGAGTCATGCACCATTATCATCCTTAAGTATTGTGATTGGGTCCTTGATTTTAAATTGACTATTTATATATTGGAATATAATATTGGACTTATTTTCAGCCTGCTGAATAATTCTGGATTCATATTTCTTCCTTACCTGTCGGATTATTTTTTTACCGCATTTCCTTGGTGACGAAATTCTCTGAGTGTATCTGGTGACCCATTTTCACGGAATAGTGTAGCGGCCGAAGACTTCGAGGATTGCACACACACGGGCGAGGAACGCACCTGTAGTCGTTATTAGACTATGCGCGTATTGAACATGGTCTCTAAGCACCATGTCAATCACTCAAACGCAACAGTCATTAGAAGGAACGGCAGAAATGTTGGAAATTGATTCTACTATTAAGAAGGATATAAAGGTATGAAAAGGAACAATAGAAATAAAGAACGGAGCGTTACATGATGCGATATCTCTTTTGGAGTGGGGGGGGGAATTACGTCATGTCTGTTGGAGAACCGGTGGGGAGTGCAACGCTGTGGGCAACTGCAGGGTCGGGACAAGGGGATGCTGACATTGAACGGAGGGTAGCGATACGATGAGTGGCGACGGTACTCGTGGGGATGGGGGTCAGCGTTCGAGAGTGGAAGGGGGCACTGACATCTTCACCGGCATTTAATCACTCCATCCCCATCCGGGATCCGCGCGAAAAGTGCTACTAATCCATTCAAACAATTCTGTCGGAACTGTGGTTCGTTACAATAGCTTCCATTTCTAATTTTCCTTATTTAAGTGATTGTTAGGTTCCCTTATAAATCAGACAGGGTGAATAGTCATTTTTTGTACCTTCGCTGGAAACCAGCGCTCAATAAGGCCTAAGGAAATTGATTAAAACGATCTCCGGTCATTCTCTGGATCCATTTAAGCAAACAGTTCCAATTCATGGACATTAATAACTTCATTGCATAAAAATCGGCCTTCCATCTCATCGTTAGTAGAGATTACAAATGTATCCTTGGATTAAGTTCTAACATGCCCCCGGGCCTAAGTGATCGCTTCGTTCTTGTTTAGAAGTACAGCCATGTTTTGTGCCCGAAAACTGAGCAGTAAGGGTGAAAAATGTATGAAAAGGTGATAATAACAAAAAGGAAAGAACTAATGAATGAGAAAGACTAAGACCATGCACATGTACCTGACTTGAATACTGCCTGCTTCTTCTTTAGGAAATTGATTCGGCACGCAGTAGAGTGCTGGCATTCATTCAAAAAAAGGATCACACGTCTCCCAACCCGAATGGGTGACATCGGAAATAAAGGAACTTCAGAAAGCAAGGGGGCCTGTGGAGAATATACGCCAGTCATCAAAACCCTAAAATGTTTCCACTGTTGAAAAAAAGCGAAATTAGTTTCAGAATCTCCTAAGGAAAGAAAAAGCAGTCTTTGAGTCAGAAATAGTCAGACACCAATAAACTCTGAAAATTTGTTTGATAACGTGAATAAGGCAAAGAAATCGGCACTTAAAATATGATCATGATCGTAACCATTAAGTCAAAGGACTTGCTCTTACCGTTCAATGAGAGCAAGTTGCAACATCATACGAGTTGGGGAAATCAATCCTTCGAATCGTATGGTCAACCGAATAAATGGCATTTCATCGAAAGTAGTGGATGCCCAAAAACATCGGAGTATGGATCACGCCCATGCGTAAACAGTCCCTATATCGCGCAAAGGTAACGAAGTCAGCGATGTCGATTCAGTACCTCGTAAAACGAGTTTTTTAAGCCTTCAATTACGACTGCTGCATCAAAGTCTTCGGAACCATAGTGCAGCCACCGTTGGAGTCCACTATCTAAGCTTGGAAACCCTGGGCGGCGAAGGACATAACCATCCTCGAAACGGTCCAAAGGCGAGCAACCAAACTTGTTCTTGGACAGGGCTTAAAGCCGTATGAAACATGGCTGTTTTATCCCAATCTATTTCCCTTGCGCTAAAGACAGCTTCGGGAAGACCTGATACTAGCAATCCACATAATACGCGGTCAGGACTGCTGTCTGGTCTCAGGCGATTTCTTTGAGTTAGCAACAACAACAAATTGATAGGTCATCATCTAAATTTCGTGTGACTGGCGATAGGCTAGACACTCGAAGGTACTAATTCTCCAAGAGAGTGGTTGAAACTTGGGATAATACTCCTCTGGATGTTGTTATGTTAGAATCAATGGGCGATTTTAATCGAAAGTTAGATCGATATAATGGCGCATGCTACAACTCGAAATGAAAGATACAAGGGCGACGTCAGAAAATAAGGTATGTATAATACTTTTAGCTTTATTTGAGTAAACGTTCTTTATGTTGATTATTTTCATTTTGAGGGCTCTCAATCTCTGATAATTCACATGCAGAGGTCCCCGAGGTCTTTCCTGCTTCACAACATGCACACCTTAGTGACACGGCGAATGCTCGAATCAGCCCAACCTGGCGGCCATAGTCCATGCAGCCTATGAATGTTATCCCTTGGTTTAAACTAAAACGGACCGAGGACGATCTGGACGGATATTTTTGCCTTTGAAACCAATCGGTGGACTCTGCAATCAGTAAGAGAGTGTCTGGCTGCATCGTCCACACGTCAGTGATGATCAAAATGACCTCCAGGATAACTCCCGTTTCACTGCTATTTTCCAACTATTTTCCACCCAGTTTTCTCATATCAATTGGCCTCGCCAACAAACCAAGCTACTATTTTATGTACCGCAAAACGCCTGTAAAATAGGGAATTGAAAGGTTACTCACCTACATCTCCCGCAAATATACTAAAAGTGATACTGAAGAATGTATTTTGTTTCATTAGGCTTGAATAAATCCGCATTTTCTGAATATTTTTTACCGGAATAGCCCATTGCGTCACAACCTTCCAAAGATGCTGACGATAGTATTCATTTTATTTTTTTAATCCATTTTCTCAAAGCAAAGGCTTAGCCTCTCCGTTGACCATCCAAGTTTCCTCATAACGATAAATGATATCAATTTGGTCTTGGACTGTCCTCTAACTCCCAACTGCACACAATCACACAGTAATTTCTACCATATAAGCTCAGTGGTGCCTATTTAGAACCTCTCAGTGATTCATCAAACTGTGCTCAGCCGCCAGAAATCGCCACAAGAAGTGCTTTGGTACGAGCTATTTCTGTTTCCCTCTGTAACGTATGCCAGTCGTCGGTCCTACCTGAAGTATAATTCAATCGAAATCTTTGCGATTAGTTGCCTGTTTCCAAATATTATGTGCTGCTTCAAGCATAATAAAATTTTCTGTTACCATTTTTATTAGAGTTTTGACGATGTTCCTTGGCAAACAGTTGATGTCATTCTGGTCTCTTACGCACTCGGTTTGGTGCTCTTGCCATACTTGACCGAGTCTATGGGTTTCCGGGGTCGTGTACTGGCCACATCTCCTGTCGTTAACATGGGCAAGTAAGTCGAAATAAGTTATTTACATAAATTTCAGGCCTGGTAATAGCTTCTTGCATGCTATAAATGCACCCTTCATCAAACCTGAAGATCTTTATAAGTGGACTTTGTTTGACCTTTTCACCTTCGAAAACGTAGTTTCTTTCATTGTAACCATTTTCTCATGTCCTTAATCAACACATAATCGGCATTATACAGCTCAAGCCAGCTCTTATATTCTTGAACTTTATAGCCATTTTTCAAACATGATACTTATTAATTTGCTGAGAAAACACCGAAATCAAAGTTGTCTCTTTTTTCCCCGCTCCTCATATTATCTTACAGAGTTATAATTGAAGATGTTCTCAACGAATCTGAACATATTGCTCAAGAGCCCACCGATTCAAAGCTGGCAAGCGCAAATGGGTAGGAATATTTGTGAATTAGTGTATAATAATGTGTCTTTCTTCGGTTTTAATCAATCTTAAATCTTTATGTCCTCCAAACATAGTCAATTACCGGTTGATGAGCTTTTGCACTGTTGTCTACTCAAATACACGTCTGATCAGGCGGCTTCGGCCTTCTCGAAAATTCAGACAGTTGCTTATCAGGAGACCGTGGTGAGTTGGGGGTGTTGATGCAAACTTTGGAAGCGATAATTCAGTTCAGCTTGATTTTTGATCACCGTAACCCGGTTTAAACTTTTGTATTTTTCAGGATATATTTGGGCTTCTGAAGATAAAATGCATCAGCTCAGGTGCCGATATCGGCGCATGCCATTGGGTGCTTAAAACACCCTCTGAGAAGGTAAAATAAATTGTTGTTGTTGTTGTTTTTAATCTGCCGTTTATGCTGGTATCTCAGCGCCTAGCTCTGTTGGATGTTCAAAAAATTTTGCTTAGCTTAAATAGACATTCATAGAGGCTATTAGATTTGCCAATATCCTGTCTGGGTTTCCTTCAACAGGCTTTTCATTGTGATTTTAGATTTTGTATCTCTCACGAGGATCTATATATTCCACGTTTGCAATGGTGAGTAACCTCCAGTTAAGCTTTCTCAATCTACTACACTAATTTAAACTGAGTCTCCGAAACTACCTGTTATTATTGTGGCAGTGTTCAGTGCTTTAAAATTTTAAATCAGTACCTAATCACTGTCACTTGCGTCCCGATTTATGTCTTCAATCGTCGCTCTGACCTTGTGCACATCCAATTGCATTTTTAAATGGGCTTTACGTTTATCCTGTTTTTCTACCACAGCTTGCCTGCTTTTCTGCTTCCAGATCTCACATTGTAAAAAAAAACCAAATAATTATGCATCCTACTTCTTCAGCCCATGGATTTCTCAGAATTTTCCGATGTTGACGTTCTTATCGTGGGATCTTTGAACACAAGTCAAGCTCTGCCTTTCGAACAGGCGCTGGAAAAAGTCTGCACTGTTACTGGTAAGTGATTACCTTCAGCTCTTAAACTAAGCTTGCCGGCGAATTCTCAGTTGACAAAATTTTCCGCAGTAGATCAACATAGGCAGGGATGACGGAGGCCAACCAACCCTACCCTGATGCACTCACAGGACGCTTAGTTTAAAGTCAGACAAACTAGCAGTAATAGTGCTACCAAGATTGGCTTTACTATTATTAATACTGCTGCTGCTACTATACCACCACCACAACCACCCCACCACCACCGTCACCACCAACACTACTACTACTACTACTACTACTACTACTACTACTACTACTACTACTACTACTACTACTACTACTACTACTACTACTACTACTACTACTACTACTACTACTACTACTACTACTACTACTACTACTACTAATACTACTACTACTACTAAAACTACTAATACTACAACTACTACTACTACTACTACTACTACTACTACTACTACTAATACTACTACTACTACTACTACTACTTCTACTACTATTAATAACACTACTACTACTACTACTACTACTACTACTACGACTACTACTACTTCTACTTCTACTACTACTACTACTACTACTACTACTACTAATACTACTACCACTACTACTACTACTACTACTACTACTACTACTGCTGCTACTACTACTACTACTGCTGCTACTACTACTACTACTACTACTACTACTACTACTACTACTACTACTACTACTACTACTATTACGACTAATGTATTGGTGAGCCCTTAGTAGTTTTTCGTGATTGTGAATTTTAGAACAGAATTTGTAGTTCAAGTCGATGAATTGTGCATACTACTGCATGCAGCCCAGGGTAATACCGACAGTTGCATGTTGAAACGCTTATATGGTATTTTGCTGCAGATTGATTTACTGCTTTTTCTTATCAGTGCAAACGCTAGCGCTTGGCGGCCACGTTCTTGTGCCTTGCCTACCCTCGGGTCTTGTCTTCCAGCTGTTGGAGTCTATTGCCACCGCTAAACATCACTTTAATGGCCACCTCCTTGAGGCTTTTGATCGGCATTTTGAACTCGATCCATCGCCGTCATCTTCAGACCCTCAGGTTGTTGACCTTGCTACCGATCAACCTCCCGCGAAGAACACAACCAGTGCCAAGGGTGTTATTCACAATTCAGTCAACAGCAGTATCAGCGGTGGCGGCGTATCCCTTATGAGTCTGATTGCGAAATGTCCCCTCCTTTTCATATCCAGCCAGGCCAAAGCCAGCCTGGCTTATGCCAATGCTTGCGGAGAGTGGCTGTCGCCGGACAGGGAAAAGTCGCTTTATACTGCGGACTCGCCATTTCCCTTCGAATCGGTAGGCGGCTTTTATCCCCTCAGCTGTGCAGCCCTTAATCTCCTGTTTATTTTTGGGACGTTTAAAAATACTACTCACATACTCACAATAACAGTGATTTTGTACGTTTTGTTTTCTTCAAGCTCATTCGCACCGGACAGATGGCTACTCTCTCGTCGCTCCACTCGCCGATGTCTGTAGATCCGAAACTGGACTGCGCAGCAGTGGCGAACGGCAGCTCCAATCCGTCCTCCGCACCGTCTTTCTTCACACTGCCACGGCGTGTCAATACGGGTCCTACTGAATCTCAGGCGCGTTCTGACGTGGCTGGCATCGAGGGTGGTCTCTGGCCCGCGTTGCCTTGCGTGTTCTTCACCGGGCACCCTAGTTGCCGCCTGGGCAGTGCCGTGCATCTTATTCGGGCACTCGCCTATGGTGGACTGCGAACCGAAGGCTTCACCAAGGGTCCACCGCCGCAGCATTCTGTTATCCTGGTGCAATCAGATGAATTCCTATCCAGGCACGATATGTTACCGCCAGCGCCTACTAACTCTGCTTATATATGGGCTCGTTGCGAAGGTCTACTTTTGCTTTATTCCACCATTCCATATGCCCACCGTAGTCTGGTAGTCCTAAATGATAACAGGGTGGATGATTAGCCCCATCTCTCGAACAACTTCCGCCTTTCATCTGATTTTCAAAATTCCTCTCCTCCTTGTTTGTCATTCAGCACTGGCCTCCATGGCACCCCGCAGTCTAATCTGGTACGTCTCATGAGGCCTTTTATGGACGGATGTGCCAACGAGATGTCTAATCAGCATTCGTCGATCCTCCGCTTGAATAATGATGCTGCTGCTGTCTACTGGATTCCAATTCGAGCTGGAATCACTATGAACCAATTGTCTCGCATCCTTACCTCCTGCGGTTTTCCGAAGCAAACCCTTATTTTGCCATCTGAAGTCTCTGCTTCCTCGGAGTTACAGGTGACAAAACATATCCACCTTTTTTTCTGTTGTTTGGAAGCCTACACTCCTCACAGTTAACAGGCCTGTCTTCCTCAAATTTAAGGTCTCTGGACGGTGTTCCGTGCACCATCTGGCTCACAACGAGGAGCTTTCTGTTGAACTTGCCGCTCCCAGTCTGCTGCCCGTGCATATATCACCAGCAATCCTCAAGTCTGCTCTTCCGCTGTCGATAAACTTGGCCGGGAACACCTCGACGACGACGATGACGACAACAACAACCAAGGTGTCTAACAGGCCATCTGATCCCCGAGCAGCCGCAAATCGAACTCCAGAGCCTGCGTCCCAGAAGCCATTACAACTGGCCCTCCTAAGCGGTCGCCTGCATTTCCGCGATGGTAGGTTGCGACGACCAGAGGTCCAAAGGAAAATGTTGCGTAACCCTACAAACACGCTTTGGTGTTTTTAGAATCGAAGAGCCACCTGATTGGACGAATTACCTGACGGGTTTAGGGGGTGGGAGGAGTGGATATTGAAACGCCACTTATCATAAGGTAACTGCGAAGTAAGCAAGCCATCGGGTGTGACGAATAAGCGATATGGATTGCCACTGCTTTCATTGTATGACGGCACCGAATGTTGACTGTCCTGTTCGTTGTTGGGACGTTGTATAATATACAATCTACAAATACTACTCACATACTCACAGTAACAGTGTTTTTATACGTTTTGTTTTCTTCAAACTCATTCGCACCGGACAGATGGCTACTCTCTCGTCACTCGTCCGTCGTAAGCCCCGACGTCCACTGCTTATTCCTGAAGTGTTTTGATTGGGAGACAGACTTGCTTAGCATTTAACGCACCCAATCTCTATATATCTCTCCTCAATCTTGTTCGATGACAAGACATTGCCCAGAGGATCGGAGCTGGCCGCAGGCTCGACAACTAATGAAGCTAACTAACCCACCCACGCGTGTCACACACTGCCTGGTGGTCCCCACTACATGTAGCGGGATTTAATTACAGTAGACTGGATCTGAGATGGGTGGAAGTGCAATAAATATCACACTGATATGGGGTCATTGCGGCTTGACTTCCAGTCCACCAGTCAGTCCACTATACTGGTTGTAAGAGCTGACTTATTTCTTCTGTTGGCAACCTTCTAAGCCACGAATCTAGAGACGTCGTGACAGGCTCAGGAATGTGCTGATTTGCCATAAGGATGGATTTACCTCTCTCTGCCGGAGCCGGTCAACCAACTGTTGACGAGACTGTGTGCGGTGGCTGACAAGATTGAACAGCTCCCGCCCACGGAAACTGATTTTTTTAGGGACAGAGTGCCACCCAGGTTATTTGAACAGTTTCGGCAAAAAATCCGACGTTTTTCTGTTAACAGGAACTTATTTTTGTCTCAGAAGTGGCAAAGCGAAACAGCGTCGCCACCCGATGCCCCTACGGATGGCGAGATGGCCGGGGAGGGGAGAGTGTGACAAGTGAGTAGTATACACGTTTATCCTAGAAATAAAATAGGTAAACTGGGCCCCATTTCAGTCAACCCGCACACCTGCCTCCCAAGAGCCTGCCTGTTCTCGCGCTTTCACCCTCACAAAGACTACGGCGGGCTTCATGGGATTCGACGACTAACTCACCTAATGCGGCAGATGTCAAACCCTGGGGTTCGGTAACCCCCCAGGTAAACTTGACACCTGCAGGCGTGACGACTGATCATACAGGCTGGTCAATCTTGCTGGTGGCCTTGACAATAAACTATTGATAGAAACAAGACCGATCAAATCGAGTTCGAGCCTGAGTTCGTTGTGCAGTTTGTTGCTGTCTGTCTCGACCTCCTCCTCGTTGTTCCCTCTCTGTGACAGGACTTTACCGTCTGGATGAAGTGGACAGTACCGAGGCGCCGACGTTGGGAGCATCGTCTCCTGGAGTAATGCGACCGCCTAGCCCTTCAAGTGCTACTGTATCCGCCGCTTCCGGGACAGCACGAACGCTCATCGCGAAGACGTCAGCACTTGACCCGCAGCGCCTCATCAAGGCACTCACAGAGTCTGGTGTTACTGGAGGTCAGCTGGCTGGCCCTGAACTCTTAGCTAAGTACCTTGAACAAGAGGCCAGACAGATTGGACTAGCAGGACGCATCCAGATGACTTGTTCTGCGTCTCCTCTTGGTCCTCTGACAGCCTCCAATTCAGCGCTGATTCTCTTTGTGAGTTACTCCGTAGACCTTAGTTTGTCCGCTAACTCCCATTAATCATCCACCTTTTCTTTTCCTCCTCCTCCTCCTCCTCCTCCTCCTCCTCCTCCTCCTCCTCCTCCTCCTCCTCCTCCTCCTCCTCCTCCTCCTCCTCCTCCTCCTCTTTTTCTTCTTCTTCTTCTCCTCTTTCTTTTTCTCTTACTCCGGGACTTTCATGCTCCCCATATTTATTATTATGCTCTCAGATGTATCTGACCCCATGACTCCCTACCTGGCGTTAAACACATGGCGACAGGGCGAGCTTGCAGAGGGTCGTAGAACGTGTTCTTGTCATTGGGGGAAAACACTGCACATGCGCCATGAAATATCAACCGAAATTCGGCACAGTGTTTTCCCTTCAAAAAAAAATAACATAAGTAGAGCAGCATAATCACAGCAATCACACTAGGATGCCGGCTTTTGAACGAGCTTTCTCTTGAACGTCTGTGAAAAAATATTATTTATACTTAAGTAGTGTAAACTTTTCTAATTTGTTTTTATTGCCGTTATAATTTGAAATATATTTTCCAGAAAAAAACGCTTGAAAATCCTCTTTCTGGTACTCCTTTGGTAGCAGTTTACGTCTTATTCATTTTTGGTCAAGAAAAGTGTATATTTCGACCTTCCGTTACGCTTAGATTCAGGGTTGCCAAACTACCTGCTGCATATATTCCGTCTAAATAAAATCACATATTTCTCTGCGCTAGGAGGCAGACGTTATATAGTGCTTATAAAATTTTGCGAGCGCCGTGAAAGATGCATAAGGGCATTGAAAATAGCTGATAACATCGAATACTACTTAAATACTTATTAAGCAGAGTTTTTACAGACACCGGAAAAAAGCCCCTTTAAAAGCCGACATGCTGACGTGACCGAAATATCGTGGGAGTAGGCTGCCGTTTTTCTCAAATCAAAAACACATTTCATAATTTTGGTTGGCACTTCATGAGATAGCGAATCTACTGTATTGATAACTGTGGTGATTTTTACTCCGCGGAGCATGAGCCACGGGGGACGACTGCCCCTTCCCGCAGGGAAGGGTCAAAGACGATTCCAGGATCACACTTTAGGGTTACGCTCCAGAAACATCTGTATCTTGCACCCGGCTTATTCAGTTGCCGGCGCCCAGGCAAATATTTCAGCTTGCCCAGAGTGCCTGCTCACCCTGGCTGACTGTGAGGGGGCGAAGGGGAGATAACGAGGTGGGGCGAGTTCGTCCTCTTTTTTTATGTTTATTCAACCACATGTTTATCATCTACAAGCCACAGTCGTCTTCCTGGCCCATGCCACCTTCACCCCTTTTAGGACCTTTAGTTCGTTCCAGTGACAGGGTATATAGTTCACATCCGTAATTAGAACTGTGGAGTCATCCAAGGGTGGTGTCGGATTCCGCAATTGGTTGCACCTTTTTGTATAGTAGGCAAACGACTGGAATTAATTTTTGCCGTCCATGGATTTGCGTGTCGTTCTCTCTGTAGGCATTTTTTCCTGCTTTTAGGGGAGGGAGGGTGTTGCTTAATTAAGAAATTATCAACTGCGAGTGTTTGGCATCCCAGTGAAGGCCGGTTTCCGGCATGAAAAGTGTTATGAACTTGACAGAAGCCTCGATGATCGCCCGTCCGACAGTTCTTCTCGATCGCATCCCCGAGTTAGAACTAAACAGCAAGGGCGAAAGAATGGAAGTGTATGGATGCATTCTAACAGCGTATAAAAGGTGAAAAAGGAACCCACGAGCATCTCCAAGGTCGGACTACAATCAAACCAATCAGATAGCGTCCTTGAGAGGTTACCATATCGGCGGGTTGGGTCGAACAGCTGGGAGCTGGGTGCCAGGGGGAAGGGAGCGGCCTAGTCTCGACCACGCCCATCTGTGCGTTTGCTGGGAACTGCCGGCATTCTACCTTCGAACGGCACCGAGGGCTCTGGAGTAAGCGTGCTGCCTCAACGTGAGTCTGCCTCCAGAACACCCTGTACACCCATTCTGTAGGCGAAGCCTCTAAACAGCTGAAACTGCCTATCTATCCAGACTGACATCTGGATTGTCTTCTTGTGAGAAGACAGTTCAATAGTCTCTCGGTTTCTGCAACCTTAATGCATGAGCCAACTTGTTCGCCGCTTCGTTCACCGCAGTGGAGGTCGCTGTGTCGCCTACTTCTACAATTTATATACCCCAGAAACATGAAAAACACTTAACGATTGCCCAGATGAAATGGGCAACAGGATGCATACTTATCGCATGCCTGTCTAAAAACCAATGGGTTGTAAGAGATTGTTTTGGCCAAAGGTCAGCTATGGAGCACCAATTTTTTCGGTGCACTTTCTAGTTACCTAATTTACCTCAAGGGGCTCCTAATGATAGCAGTCGAACGCTGTATCAAAGTTTTCCAGTCCGACAGTGGTCAGTTGCTGGTGGCTATGGCGGTATTAGGTTACTACAACAAATGGAAATTGGTATGCTGCTTCCATTACGCGCACTTCCGGACACCACCCACAAGAACTATGATAGAAACGTTTGCAATAACTGCAAAGAAACTTATGCCATCATACTTCTCGCTGAACTTTAGCCGCCTTCCAGTCATCAAGCACTGCCCTCGATGGCGTCACGGAGTCAGGACGTCTACATTCAACAGTTCGACTGTCGTAGTCCGAGTGGGAGTGGAGTGGGATCTTCCCCATGCCGGTATATCCTGGGTGAGGTCCTCCCAGGTCGCCGGGTTGATTTGCAATTGTTTCAGAGATTTCTTCAAAGTGTTCTTGTAGCGTCCTTTTTGACCTCCCTGTCGGCGAGCACCCGTAGAAACATCTCCGTAGCAAAGTTGTTATGGAAGTCGTTCGTCGTCCATTCTCACCAGGTGGCCGCTCCATCGCAGTTGCACTTGCCTCAGCATGGCGTGGATGCTGAGGATTCCGATCTGCTCCAGGACGTCCGTGTCCGGGATCCTGTCTTGCCATCTCAGCTTCAGTATCCTGCGGAGGCAGCTAAGATGAAAGTGATTCAGCCTCCTGGCTTGGTTCGAGTAGACGGTTCAGGTCTCCGCTCCGTAAAGGAGTGTCGTCAAGACGACGGCCTTGTATATCTTCAGTTTGGTGTTCAGGTGAATACCGTGGCGATTCCACACGGAGGCCTGCAGCCGGCCAAAGGCCTGGCTAGCTTTGGAGATCCGTTGGGCAACCTCGTCATCGATTCTTGTGTTGCGTGACAGCGCAGCGAAGGTTTCCACATTTTTGAGTTGAGCACCGTTGACATTGATTCGAGGAGCATTGTATTCCGCTCTGGGTGGCGGCTGGTACATGACAACCGTTTTGGCTGTACTGATAGTTAATCCAAAATCGGCGCAGCCTGCGGCGAAGAGGTCCATGCTCCTTTGCATGTCCTCCTCCGTCACGATGTTAAGGGCGCAGTCGTCTGCGAAGAGCAAGTCATGGACTGTAGTCGTAGACACGCGCGTTAGAGCCTGTATACGCCGACTGTTGCGAAGGTGCCCATCAGTTCTGTAGGCGATGCGGATACCAGGCTGCTCATCACGGTAGGCGTCCATCAGCATAGCCGAGAACATGAGACTGAACAGGGTGGGGGCCAATATGCAGCCCTGCTTCACTCCGTTGGTCACGGCAAATGCTTCGGATACCGTCCCGTTGTCAGTGACGCGCGCCGTCATCCCGTCATGAAGCTGACGCACCATGTGCGTGAACCGCTCAGGACAGCCGAATTTTTGCATAATTTTCCACAGTCCGTCGCGATTCACCGTGTCAAAGGCTTTTGTCAGATCCACGAAGGTAGTGTTATGGTGAGTTCGCATCTACTGGCACTTCTCTTGTAGCTGGCGGGCGGCAAAGATCATATTGGTTGTTCCGCGGTGTCGGCGGAAGCCACATTGGCTTTCCGGGAGCAGTTCCTGCTCTAGGTGACCGTTCAGACGATTGAGAAGGATACAGGCGAAGATCTTCTCGGTGATGTTGAGCAACGAGATGCCTCTGTGATTATCACAGAGTTGCCGGTTACCCTTCCGTTTGTGGAGGTCGACGATGGTCGTGTCTTTGAAATCCTGAGGAACTTATTCTTGGCGCCACATCTCCTGGAAGAGTGTTGTGAGTTCTGCCATCAGCCGGGACCCGCCGTGCTTGTAGACTTCCGGTAGGATTGCGTCGGATCCCGGTGCTTTACCGCTGGAACTCTGCTGCACGGCCCGGATGGTTTCTGGAAGGGAAGGCGGCAGACCCAGGTCATTTTTCGTGTCAATGGCAGCATCGGAGATGGCTGATGAGTAATTAAGGACACTTCTGAATTGCTCGGCCCAGCGCTTCAGAATTTGCGATTTCTCTGCCAGCAGTGTTGTGCCGTCAGAGCTGAACAGCAGTGCGGTCCCCTTGATGCAGGGGCCGTAGACGGCCTTGATGGCTTTGAAAAAGTTTTTCATTTCATTGCGGTCCGCATACCCCTGGATTTCCTCAGCCTTTCGGATCATCCAGGCGTCCTGCATCTCCCGCAGCCGTTGTTGTACAAGGCGCCGGCATCTGAAAAAGGCTGCTTTGGTGGCGTCAGTCCGAAGGTCCATGTAGGCTTTGTGTAGTCTATTCTTCTCCGCGAGTAAGTTGCTGATGTCGGCGTCATTGTCGTCAAACCAGTCCTGGTGTCGACGGTGTGCGCGTCCGAGTACATCGAGGGCGGTGGACTGGATGACATTTCGCAGTTGACACCATCGTGTCTCCATGGGGGCGTTATTATCTGAAGCATGCAGGTCCTCCAGTTTCCCGCTTATTTGGTTGCTGAAATCAAAACAGTGAGCAGGCAAATTTAATAAAAGAGTATTTAACTTACATGGCGGCCTCTTACCTTGGGGCCTTCGTCGGGGTTACAGTTGGAGCCTCATCTGAGAGATGACGAGGCAGTGATCTGTCCAACCATCGGTATCGCTGAGCACCTTTGTCACCAGCACGTCCTGTCGATCTCGTCTCCGGACGAGAACATAGTCCAGCAGCTGCCAGCGCCGCGACCGGTGTGCATCCACGTGGCCTTCTCCCGCGTCGGAAAGCGGAAGCAGGTGTTGGTCAGCAGGAGACGGTGCTTCGCACACGTTTCCAGAAGAAGAAGGCCGTTATTGTTACAGCTACCGAGACCTTGGGGACCCAGCACTCCCTGCCAGGCAGCGTGGTCTGTCCCGACACGGGCCTTGAAGTCACCAAGGACAATTAACTTAACCGCCTTCGGCAGAGTCACCAGCAGGGCGTGCAGGTCCTCGTAAAATTTGTCCTTCGCCGCATCAGAGCTCCTCATTGGGGGAGCGTAGGCACTGATGATGGTGATGAACTTGTCTCCCCTAAGAGGCAGGCGTAGGCTCATCAGGCAATCGTTGATACCCTGTGGCAGACAGGGCAGACGTCCCACGATGTTGTTCTGGATGGCAAAGGCGACACCAGCGTCGCGTCGCTCTGCCTTTGGCCGACCGCTCCAGAAGAAGGTGTAACCGGCACTCACCTCCAGCTGACCCGGCTCAGAGAATCGGGTCTCTCTGAGCGATTAGCGCTGTCCTCCATTCCGGCCGGGTTCTCTTCGGATTTTCTAAAAGGGAACGAACATTCCAGGCTGCTAGTGTGAGCGGACTCACCCGAGCAGCCCGGAGAGAATGGCGCGGGGATGGGGACGGGGGTATTGTTGTTTGTTTGAGTTTTACGACCGCGTTTTTGCGCTCTGCGAGCCGCGGCTGGCTGCAGAAGATTTGAGACCTGGCATTGGTTTAGGGCACCTTTTCTAGCCCCTTCCTCCGTGAGGAGGCAAGCAGTGCTGTCCCTAAATAGGGCTGCTCGGACATCCCAGACGGCTGCCGAACTCCATTATGGATAACGGTTTTGTTTTAGTGGGAGAGTGACCCGAGTTAGCCTGGGCCACCTGCGGGGTTGCTTTCGCCCCCACCGTAGGACTTTTTGAGAGGGGGGGGGAGGTGAGAAGTTCTGGAGTCAGACACACCGGGTGTGGAGGCACACACAACACCGGAGACCCTCACCTGGTTTAGCCCGCCGGTCGTGACGGTTGCCCGGGCTGTGGCCGCTGGAAAAAACCCAACTTCGAGGAGCCACAAGTGAGAGTTGGGTGCCAGTTAGAGTCGGCCACAGGAGCATTCACCACCTGTACGAGACAAATGGAGCGTCCAAATGCTATCTGTGTGGTGCTACCCCTAACTAGTACCCCTACACTCCGGAAACACACGCACACACAGGTCGTAGATCTCATCAGGGATGCTGCCCCCGTCTGACACCTTTTACCTACATATCTCCTTGGACATCGCAAAGATGTAGGTCGTGGCATGTTTGCAACGGCAAGTCAAAATATGCTGGCACTGCGAAAGTTATCGAAAATCAATAAAATATTTCCTGGCCGTGAGAAATTTATTTAAGAACGAACAAGGGCGCTGGAAAACATGTGCAATTTTTTGTGTCCTAACGCAGTAAGACCCTTCAAAGTCTGTAGACCCGAAGTGACCTAAAGTCCGTCTGACGTTTTAAGCAGTTGGGTGTATTGTGAATTGTGGCGACCAAACTTCATCGTAAAATCGAACAGGAGCCGATAATTGAAAAGTTTATTGTACTTAAACTAATCGAGTAGACATTATTGTGTGAGGTTAACGATCGCTGGAAATATGACCTCCATGTAACCAGGCCACTCTCGTAGTGAGACGGGCTCAAACTTCCAACCTCTTGAATCCCCGTTTAGTGTTTCGCCACCAGAGCCACCAGACAGTCTAGCTACTGATCGATCTTTTAGGACTTGAATATTTTAGCTGCTCTTCGAGGCTGCTTAGTGCGATAATGGCAGTGGTTACGTACCTGCGTGGTCTGTTATCATACTGGCCGAGGGTAGCTTGACCTCTTTGGTGACTGTTTAACCCGATGAGTCAACATCTTCCTCGTCGGGTGAGCTAACCTACGTATAAATTCATCCATCTGAAGCTGATAATTTCAGGTCACTGGTCTCTACCCTGAGAACATTGAACTGATTCGCGTCAGCACCTCCAATTTTCTCATCAACCCCTTCGCCCCCTCCCCTGTCTGTCATTCCAGCCAAACAGCAGTGTTCGTATCCTCCTCTGGGACTCTGGCAGTCACGTGGTCTGTCAAGATGAGGGAACTAGGCAGGCCATTCGTGGAGCTCTCATCTCCTGTGCTGAGATGGCCTGTATACCACCGTATACCTGAAACTTGGAGCCTTTTCCTTCACTGCATCTTTTTTTAAATGTACAAACTACCACATCTGCTCTTACTGCCTCGCCTTTTCTTCTTCTTCTTCCGTGGTTGGATACCTAATGGAAAGGAACCTAATTTGCGTTCAGGTAGGCAGTCGTACTTCAGAGCGACCCGAATTTCTCAAAGCAGTGTCTAGAGGTTGTCGACAAGTACACATCACTGTATACTTGTTACAGCTGCGATCATGCTTGATCTAGCCGGCCTCAACGATGTCCACGCGTGACGATTCGGGGCAGCAGACCTGGATATCTCCATCCCTTCTTTGCTCCGGTGACGGACACCGAGTTCAGAAGGTCCAAGCACTGCCTCCATGTCTTGCCGAACTGCGTCGAGCCAGGTTTTTAGTTGACCTCCTCTTCGACGCCGGATCGAGAGCAGTAGAACTGAGCACGTGCGGCGGGCGATGGGGATCGTGCCCAAACCACCTTAGTCGTCTTTCTTGGACTGTGGATCTCGCTTCGGTCGATGATCAACTTGACTCCGGTCGAGTCTTTCTTGTCTGGGGTGTAAGCGGAACAGTTGCTGACTGTGCCCAAGTAAAAAATGGTCATGTGGTAAAAAAATTGGGTTGTAGGCTGGAACTGAAAGCCAAAGCGGGGCCACCTGTACTCCTACGCCCATGTCCCAACTGCCGTTGACTGCCACCGGTTACTTTGACATCACGAATCGGTGCGTCGGAGGTGAGAACAACGAATGAGCTGTGTTAACATCTCGCGTATTGAGCTTTGGGATGACAATTGTAACTTGCAGATACAGGCGAAAATTCGAGGTCTAGGGGGCAGTTAAGAAGGAATACACGCAATCGCTGGATCAAGAACTTTATTCGCCTGAGGTTTCGGATCCATTGTCGAGCCCATCCTCAGAGACATTACAGGGTGCAGTCGCAATGCTACCGTACGCATGCGGCAATTAACGGCTCTCCTTCATCGGAGATGGTTGTCAAAGGTATGCCGTAGCACAGCGATCGTATCCTATAAATACCGAGACACTGTGCATGAATTACCTATCTCTGATGCTGTCTGTGTTGACGGATTCGATCCTGAAATTGCAAAGCGATCGCGGCTACTACTTTGCAACTATCCGACCTCGCTCGAGGGACCGTGACGCTCTCTGGAGATAATCGTCTCCCAGCAAATGCCTAAGAAGAGAGAGGGATGTATACACTTTATTTTAAAAGTATCATTTCCAAATTTTCGGCAAAAAGGACTCCATGCACAGTGGATAAAAAGGTACGATAAAGAGAGCACCGGAAGAAAACAGAAGGTGTACCGTAACCGAAAGCTGCAACTGTCGGCATCATGAGAATGCGTCGCAACACTGCGCCAGATTGTCATCAAAACGGTGCAGTCGTCATTTGCGAATGAGCATCTTAGCCTAGAGGGGAAATTGTAGTTTATAATTAGAAAAATGGACCGGTCTATGTACACACAAGCAAATCCACGTGTGTGTAGAATAAATGGCGGCTCAAATTCAAAAGCCCGCCTTTTCGAAAGGCGAACGGGCTAAGGACTAATGCTACCGTATGTGTCGTTTATGTTCACTAAGTAGAATACTAACGCGCCGACTACCATGACCGACACAAAAACATGAGCAACTGGCACGCGGGATACGGAAAATGCTGAGTGACAACGATATATA
>WEDG01013445.1:0-21148 GCA_017591395.1 Schistocephalus solidus
GGAAGTATTTTTTTCACCACCTGTGTCGTGGAACCATGGAATAATCTACCTGAGGCGATTAATATGTCCCAGTCTGTGTATAAATTCAATCATCGGCTTGACATACATATGTTACAGCACCAAGAAGACTATGTGACTACTTAACCTTAACAATATCAGTGTACCACGTAAATCTGCCTGCATTCACTAGACTGTTGCTTCTTTAATTTGCATCTTATTCTTGCTACTTTATGTAACAAAAAGGGATTTCAAAGGCGTAAGCCTATTTTCCTCAAATACACTGAACTGAACTGAACTAGACTTGCGCTGCATCTACCGCACTCTCTCCCCCCACCTGAGCCTGGTGTCATGACAGAGTCAAAAAAACCGGAAATTGGGAGAGGACGCAGGTGGCTGGCGCGGCCGGAGCCGACCCTGGGCGTACCACCACTTGGCTCGCATTCCCACGGTGTGGGAGGGCCATAAAAGGCACATTAAGGAGCAATTGCAGCGTGACTCATTCCACCAGTCAGCCACTCCACACAAAACAAATTGGGCTGACCACGCGGTCCGAGTTATCCCGTCAGTTGGCAACCTTCCAAGCCACATCTTTAAGTGCACAATGATAGTTTCAAGCGCGTCATATTGTTTATAGTGAGGAAAATGCGCTGATCTGTTGAACTCACTCTCCCCCACCCCCACAATCAGACCACCATCCGAGCCAGTCAGTTGTCCGATGCGGAAGTTGGCGAAGCTGCTGGTGACCTCGTCTGCGTATACTACGTACACGACCTGGCCTCCCAAACACTAGCACCAGGATTTGACACAACAAGAGGTTTAGCGGCTAACCTCTCACATGCGTGACATAGCCAGAGGTCACTTTAAGAAGGAGCCATCGCAGGCTGACTCTCAGACCACCAGTCAGCCACTCCACACAACACACTGGCGTCCAACTGAAATTTGTGTATACCTTCACGTGCCTGGGCAGCAATCTCTCCCGCAGCAACAAAGTCGACGATGAGATCGCCCATCGGATCGCCCATCGGAACGCCCATCGGATTGCCCATCGGATCGCCCATCTGATCGCCAAAGCCAGCCAAGTCTTTGGACGCATGCAGAACGTGGTCTCGAATCGACATGGTCTCCACCTCAGCACCAAACTCAAGATGTACAAAGCTGTCATTTGGCCGACGCTCCTGTTTGGAGGGGAGACGTGGACCATCTACCAAAATCAGGCGCGGAAGCTCAACCACTTCCACCCCAGCTGCCTTCGCAGATTACTAAAGTTGACATGGCAAGACAGGATAACGGATACCGAAAAGTTGGAACGAACAGCCCTTCTCAGCATTTATGCTCAGCTAAATCACCTGCAACTGTGCTGTAGCGGCCACCTTGTGAGGATGGACGACGAACAATTACCCAAACGACTCTTCTATGGAGATGTCGCCATGAGTTAGCGTTGACAAGTGGGATCAAGTACGACGCTACAAGGACACCCTTAAGACTTCCCTGAAGCAACTGCAGACCTGCTTAGAGAAGGACAGTGAAGACAGGGGCAGCAATCTAGGAAGCCAACAGGATCGCCGCCGCCAAGACCAAAGAACGGCACGAACGTCACCAGTGCCCCAGACCAACACCGCCAATGCCCAGGCCCTTCCAACATGCCCAAGCTGTCAACGCACCTTCCGTGCGCGAATAGGTCTGGTCGGACATCTTCGGACGCAATGCACCAAGAATCCAACAATTCCAACTTTACGTCAAATTTTGCCAGCTCTTTTTCGACACCCCCTCCATAACCCTGGCATCAGTTCCGTTGCTCCCACCATCATAGAGCCCACATTCAAATACTTACTACCAGTTACCTCCAACGCCACCACCAACATCAGTGATGGGGACTCTCCTAAACTGTCCTCATTGTAACCGCACATACACCTCACGCATCGGCCTGGTCGATCACTTGCGAATCCATCGTACAGAGACTGGTGATCCAGTGCCTGGAGCACCAACGCACAGCAGAGATCGCAGTCTCCACTGCCCTCACTGTTCTCGCGCATTCACTCATCACATAGGCCTTATTGGTCACATGCGCATCCATGACAACCTACGGTAAACAACCGGAGGCTAAGCCACATCAGCGCACACTACCTACAGCAATACATAGACAACACACTCACCATTATCATGTACCCGTGATTACCACGTGAATACCTAGAAATCGTGGCTTGGAAGGCTGCTGTTATATCCCGACGGGCGTGATAGAGGTGAAGGCAAAGCCGGTTTCTGAAAAAACACGGTTTATTCTGGGCCGACAGAAAACAGCAGATCTCGAGCTCATCAACTCTCGTCTATTTATTGAGTTCGCGGGGTTCTCGAACATTCCGACCAAGCGTAACGGGGAGCGTTCTGGAACTTTCTGGCCTGCAACGTGGCTCGCATTGATTGGTCGCCTCTCACGCTGGAAAACCGCTCGCAGAAACTTCTCGAATTTGGGCCGCATGCGTGCGTGGGGGCTTGACGCGTGCTCTGTGCAGCGGCGCATACTGATTATTTGCCTGCGCATTTTTCTCTGGAAAATGAGCTTGCAGACTTAAAAAGCTCTTGCGAGAGAACAATACTAGAAAAAATACGGTAACCAATACTACAGTTAAACATTCAGGGACCAAAAAATACAACTTATTAAAAGCAATTGAATTTTTCGGACGTGAATACTCGTAATGACCGGATTACAGGAATATAGTATCTGAATCCGACGGAAAACAACCAAAGCGAACCACAAATAACATCCAACTATCTTTGGTGATCTTACGAGCCCGTAGTTGAATCCCAAGAAACAAATGTGAGGCAATCCGCAATAGCAAACACCACAACAGGAATAAGAAGTCAAAATCAACTCCGATGGATTTCTTGAGATGATAGTATAGCCTAAGCTTGATTGAATCCCAATGAGAGCTTTGTAAAGCGTTATCGTGCCCCTAAGGAAAACTTTAAAGGATTTGATTATCCCGAGTACTATGACCGGCAACAGTGTTTAGTTATTAAGTGTTTGCATGAATCAACTGCAGTCCGACCTAGAGACCGTGTTGCCGAAGACCTCGCTACGTTTTATTGCCTCCTAATTCAGTTGATCCCACCTGGCGTGGAAGTAAAAGCTCTTAAAGCATTCTGGATCGGTAAAAGGGTGAAGGTGGCCAGGAAACGCCACGACCGCGAACTCTCAAACTTATGCTAGAGAGCAAAGAACAAATGAAGGCGATGCCATCCTAAAACCAACCTCCGTCACTTGCATAAAGAGAATATTTTCAACCGGACTACTCCCCTGCGAAAAGGCTGAAACGCTGGAAACTTGTCTTGACACTTCAATCAAGACTGAAAGCTGGTGAACAAATTCAGGTTATTTTTAATGGGAAGGTTGTTCAAATGAATACGAATTTTCCATTTCCAATTGTATTAAGGACAACGGCAGCCACCTCAGTAACGCTAAAACCCTCAGGCAACCACTTACCCAAAGAGATGACATAACTGAGTCTCTAACGCCCAGTGATCACAATATGAAAACCAGAATTACTGAAACTCATCAAGAATAGTAAAAGGCATACGAGACTTTAGAATTTAGAATTTATATTTGGTTAGCACCGGCAAGGCACTGTTTAAGCAAATATTAGTAACGAAATAAAGTTATGACAATAAGTGCAGAAAAAATGTACAAATACATAACTTGTCCTGCAATGTCAACAGTAAGCGATGTTTTAAAATTAATGGTGAACTAGAAAAAATAGGCAGTGAAATAAAACTACTACCATAAAAATGGAGGCAGAGTTCATAAGCCTTCATTTTTGAAAAGAAGGAAGGAGAAAAAAACTGCTTAGGAAAAAATGGTCAGGTGGTAGAGTAGGGTGATACGGTAGAAGCATTACAGAACGAGATAATGAAACGTCGAGGTGATTCGTTCTTGACACTTCGGCGTATGAAAAAAAATCTCACGGAAATGCGTCAATGAACGTAAGTCCTCAGCATCTTAGGATCCAGAATTGAATTCTGATGATGGTTAGTATCCAAAGAAACGGTAGCATTTTAGACTGTTGACCACTGAATGTGTACGTCCGAATGACGTCATCGTTTGGATGACTGGTGATACAAGGAGACATCATAGTTCATGGGAGACTCGAGGTAGCTAAAATATAGTTTCAAGAGGGTCACTTAAATTCCCTATGGTCCTATCTCCGAGTCATGGGGAAAGCTACTGGGAAAAGATGAGGAAAATAAAAAGTTAATAGAATCAGTGTTAAGATAAATGTGCAGTTTTCGCTTGAATGCAGATAGACTAGTTAAACGACCTAATTTCAATTGGCAAGTTATTCCAAAAGAAAACTATACCTAGAAGCAAAAGAAGAGAGCGTTTACACGTGGAGGATGCAGGGGGAGGTATAATACGTGCAGAATTTCTTAGGTTATAAGGAAGATTAACGGGGGCAATGACAGAGGATACGCAGTAGGCCATCAAAATTGACAAACGCAACAGGAAGTTTGGCTGGTGCAAAATTGAAGTGCTTGTACACAAATGCCCAAATCCTTTTATCAAAACTTGACAAGGTAAATATTTGCCTTGCCAAAGTACCTCCGGATGTGTCAGCATTAACAGAAACCTGGGTGTCCACAGCATTACAGATAACGTAATAACATTGTCTGCATAACAAATATGTTGGAGCTGACCCGGATGAAACTGAACTGGACTGTACAAGCCTGGAGAAGCTGGACAGTTGAAGATCAGAACTGCTTCGAAAGAGTCCATAGGAGAGACACAAAAATGGTTAGGAATCAAAGCTTGCTGCTATATGCAACCCGCCTAATGATTATAAGTATATCCATTTGACTAAAAGCAAATACGCGGGGATCTCTCGCAAGCATTTCGCATTGTGAAAGGATTGGATTTCTGCCTGGAATTCTCGGATTTCTTAGAATTTGCTGCAATGACCCATCTCCGAGTTCACCCATTAAAACTGCGGTCCAGGAGGTGAGACTGGATGAACGCAAGTTCCCCATCTCTATCAGAGTGGTCAAACCGTGGAAAGCCCTCCCTGTTGACGTTTTGATGTCACCATAACTAGAAAAATTTAAAAGGAAACATTACAAGTTTATGTTCTAAAATGAGCAGCAGCGATGAGGGATCTAATTTAACCCTCGAGACACACGTACCACTTGTCAAAGTTTATGATTGCCTCCAAAATTTTGAAAACCAAATGATTTCTCTGTGCACTGCACCTAATTTCACGTTACAACTAGAGTACTCAAAGACCCCTGCCTATTTCCAGCAATAAATTGAATTGAACCGGATGTTTTAAGCAGATCTGGCACGTGTAACGCGGTTTATTGAACGTACTTGAGGTCAATAAAACGTGCCTAGTCGACTCGTCTCTTCGTCGTCGTCTCTCGCCCTGGTGAGCTGTTTGATGCTCATTTGTTATCTTTACCTCGACCGACCCGTAATTTCCGTTTAGACATTTACCCTCCAGCGTATCACGCCACGCTCCATCCTGGCTGGTGGTTGTCCATTTTCAGCAAACTATGAATGATGTGTTACGCATTTTGGGCAATGCGAGGTTAAAAATGGGCCTCAATAATAGTGAAGCATTTTACTCTGAAAAGAACTGCCTTCTTTTATCATCGTTTCTTTTCGATTGTATGAGTGATTATTTGTGTAGTCGTCTCTCTTCTAACTGTATTCTATAGCACCTTTCATAGGAGTTTGTTTAGCTTCACCATGTATGCCTGTTTGCTTGTTTTGACCTAGGAATCAATTCTGCATAACCGATGGCTTAAATCTGTCACATTGTTTCGTATAGCACGCTTCACAGCTCCTGCTGACCTCGTTTCACGGTAATTCGTCCATTGCGAATGAATTGAGTTACTCTTCGTGCCGTCGTCGGAGTGCATCTAGATCTAGAGATCTCTTAGTAGTTTATTTATCAGCAAGTCGTGGCCACATGTGCTTGGCCCTGTCTGCATTTGTACTCGTTGTTCGTTAACTTACCAAAAGACGTTATCTCGCAGTGTGTGCTTTAGCCAAGAATGAAGAAAGCAGCGTGCTTTTTACCCCTCTACATTTGGCCAGTCTACTTTGAAGTAGCTGAAAGGCAAGAGTATAAGAAACCCTAGGTCGTGTGTCCGTATAAACGAAAATTTACGGCCCAGGCTCCTCTCTGCATGCTACCGATGAGCCGAGATATCGTGCTTTATCCTATTATAAACTATTCAAAGAGTGAACATGCGTTTGTTAGGCGTTTACAGTTCCGGTGTCCTAGGAATGATCCATTTAAGATGATTTAGAACATGTGCAGTAGACTAGACTAGTAAGGGGAGACTTTTGGTAAACCAAGAGCTTTTTATTTTTTGAAATATGTTGTATTGGTGCGACTGTACATTGGTATCAAGAAAAGCTATAAGGTCAGGCTCGGAATGTGACTTTAGCGCTCAACTTTCTGACCAAGACTGCCTTTTCTCGAGCACCAGGCAGTTCCCGAAGCATGCATGGAAATTCAATTACATTGCTATTAACGGGGTATTAATACCTTCACAAAATCCTTTGTCCTCCCAATTTTAGCTTGTAAATCAATCGTTTTCTGTTGAAACCGTGAACCATTAGCCCGGCTAACCTTGTTTCAGCGAGGAGAACGCCATATACTGCTATAGAGCTCAATCGAACCATGACAGCTATAGCTGTCTACCTTCCTTTAAACTGCGTTTGTGCAGAATCTTTACAATGGGCATAGAGTTTGATCCATAATTTAGGACTTGCGTCTTTATTCTACGTAATGAAGGCGTTTTTACGAAGACTTTCGGAGGGTTCTTCTGAGCACGTCTGTTACAGCGTCGTGCAGATTTGAACCATCTAGACTCTTCCACATATTTCTTCGAACTAGCAGAAAAGCGCATAACGTAGTCATCGGTATTGCACCTGGTGTACCTTAGCAGTTAAGAACAAGTACTACAGCTTCATACGGTGATCAGTCAAGGGCAACCATACGGCTCTGCAAAGTCTGTTTGCGGAAAGCTTACCAGTCGGATTAAATCTATGAACTGCCCACATTCGAAGCAGTATTGTGGTGCGTTCGTGCTGCCATCAGCTTGATAGGTCTTCGCCTATTTGTTGAATGTCAGTTTCTGCCGTTAATACGTCCAGCTAGAGGGCAGCCAGAGCTTCTTGCCTGATAACTGCAGTCTCATAACCATCAGACGTGTTCTTTTAAAATTAAAAATGACCGCATTCTTTGCAGTGGCTTTAACTGGGCGATTGCGACTACCAGTCACGTTCACTATATGCTCCTAGTTCGCAGAGTGCGTGTTGTTTACGGAATAAAAAAATTTTGCATGGAATAACGCCGGCTGGCAGATTTTGCATACAGTATCAAAAAGCAAATATTATTTCGCTAGTCGATCCAATTTTTAAAAAAACACGAATGTCCGTACTATCATTCGATGCGGCCGTTTCTTTAATTTTAACAGAAAAGACAGCTGTTAAACAAATTTCTTGTTAACGATAAATTTTCCCTTTCTTAAGCCCGATTCCTCTCCTTTCCTCCCACTGAAGAGCTTCATATAAGATTTTGCCTAGGGCTTCATACGACAGTTCGACTGTCGTAGTCCGACGAGGTCCACCATATGCTCCGCAAAAGCGAGGTGCAGGAACGGTGCTTGCGCGTGATTGAGTTTAAAATGATAGTAGACTTTCGCTGCATCTACCGCACTCTCTCCCCTCACCTGAACCCGGTGACATGACAGAGTCAAGAAGACCGGAAATTGGAAGAGGGCGCAGGTGGCTGGCACGGTCGGAGCCGCCCCTGGGCGTACCACCACCTGGCTCGGATCCCACGGAGTGGGAGGGTCCATAAAAGACACATTAAGGAGCCATTGCAGCGTGACTCATTCCACCAGTCAGCCACTCCACACAACACTGGCGTTCAACTGAAATTTGTGGATACCTTCACGTACCTGGGCAGCAATCTCTCCCGCAGCAACAAAGTCGACGATGAGATCGCTCATCGGATCGCCAAAGCCAGTCAAGTCTTTGGACGCATGCAGAACGTGGTCTGGAATCGACATGGTTTCCACCTCAGCACCAAACTCAAGATGTACAAAGCTGTCATCTGGCCGACGCTGCTGTCTGCAGGGTAGACGTGGACCATCTACCAAAATCAGGCGCGGAAGCTCAACCACTTCCACCCCAGCTGCCTTCGCAGATTACTAAAGTTGACATGGCAAGACAAGATAACGGATACCGAAAAGTTGGAACGAACAGCCCTTCTCAGCATTTATGCTCAGCTAAATCACCTGCAACTATGCTAGAGCGGCCACCTTGTGAGGATGGACGACGAACGATTACCCAAACGACTCTTCTATGGAGATGTTACCATGAGTACTCGTTGACAAGTGGGTCAAGTACGACGCTACAAGGACACCCTTAAGACTTCCCTGAAGCAACTGTAGACCTGCTTAGAGAAGGACAGTGAAGACAGGGGCAGCAATCTAGGAAGCCAACAGGATCGCCGCCGCCAAGACCAAAAGAACGGCATGAAAGTCACCAGTGCCCCAGTCCAACACCGCCAATGCCCAGGCCCTTCCAACATGCCTAAGCTGTCAACGCACCTTCCGTGCGCGAATCGGTCTGGTCGGACATCTTCGGACGCAATGCACCAAGAATCCAACAATTCCAACTTTACGTCAAATTTTGCCAGCTCTTTTTCGGACATCCCCTCCCTAACCCTGGCATCAGTTCCGTTATTCCCACCATCATAGAGCCCACATTCCAATACTCACTACCAGTTACCCTCCAACGCCACCACCACCATCAGCGATGGGGACTCTCCTAAACTGTCCTCATTGTGACCGCAGATACACCTCACGCCTGGTCGGTCACTTGCGAATCCATCGTACAGAGACTGGTGATCCAGTGCCTGGAGCACCAACGCACAGCAGAGATCGCCATCTCCACTGCCCTCACTGTTCTCGCGCATTCACTCATCACATAGGCCTTATTGGTCACATGCGCATCCATGACAACCTACGGTAAACAACCGGAGGCTAAGCCACATCAGCGCACACTACCTACAGCAATACATAGACAACACATTCACCATTATCGTGTACCCGTGATTACCACGTGAATACCTATAAATCGTGGCTTGGAAGGCTGCTGTTATATCCCGACAGGCGTGATAGAGGTGAAGGCAAAGCCGGTTTCTGAAAAACACGGTTTATTCTGGGCCGACAGAAAACAGCAGATCTCGAGCTCATCAACTCTCGTCTATTTATTGAGTTCGCGGGGTTCTCGAACATTCCGACCAAGCGTAACGGGGAGCGTTCTGGAACTTTCTGGCCTGCAACGTGGCTCGCATTGATTGGTCGCCTCTCACGCTGGAAAACCGCTCGCAGAAACTTCTCGAATTTGGGCCGCATGCGTGCGTGGGGGCTTGACGCGTGCTCTGTGCAGCGGCGCATACTGATTGGTTGCCTGCGCATTTTTCTCTGGAAAATGAGCTTGCAGACTTAAAAAAGCTCTTGCGAGAGAACAATACTAGAAAAAATACGGTAACCAATACTACAGTTAAACATTCAGGGACCAAAAATACAACTTATTAAAGCAATTAATTTTCGGACGCGAATACTCGTAATGACCGGATTACAGGAATATAGTATCTGAATCCGACGGAAAACAACCAAAGCGAACCACAAATAACATCCAGCTATCTTTGGTGATCTAACGAGCCCGTAGTTGAATCCCAAGAAACAAATGTGAGGCAATCCGCAATAGCAAACACCACAACAGGAGTAAGAAGTCAAAATCAACTCCGATGGATTTCTTGAGATGATAGTATAGCCTTAGCTTGATTAAATCCCAATGAGAGCTTTGAAAAGCGTTCTCGCGCCCTTAAGGAAAACGTTAAAGGAAGTATATATCCCGAGTACTGGGATCGGCAACAGTGTTTAGTTATTAAGTGTTTGCATGAATCAACTGCAGTCCAAACTAGAGACCGTGTTGCCGAAGACCTCGCTACGTTTTATTGCCTCCTAATTCAGTTGATCCCACCTGGCGTGGAAGTAAAAGCTCTTAAAGCATTCTGGATCGGTAAAAGGGTGAAGGTGGCCAGGAAACGCTTCGACCGCGGCCTCTCAAACTTATGCTAGAAAGCAAAGAACAAATGAAGGCGATGCCATCCTAAAACCAACCTCCGTCACTTGCATAAAGAGAATATTTTCAACCGGACTACTCCCCTGCGAAAAGGCTGAAACGCTGGAAACTTGTCTTGACACTTCAATCAAGACTGAAAGCTGGTGAACACAATCAGGCTATTTTTACGGGGAATGTTGTTCAAATGAATACGAATTTTCCATTTCCAATTGTATTAAGGACAACGGCAGCCACCTCAGTAACGCTAAAACCTTCAGGTAACCAATTACCCAAAGAGATGACATAACTGAGTCGCTAACGCCCAGTGATCACACTATGAAAACCAGAATTACTGAAACTCATCAAGAATGGTAAAAGGCATACGAGACTTTAGAATTTAGAATTTATATTTATTTAGCACCGACAAGGCACTGTCTAAGCAAATATTAGTAACGAAATAAAGTTATGACAATGTGTGCAGATAAAATGTACAAATACATAACTTGTCCTGCTATGTCAACAGTAAGCGATGTTTTAAAATTAATGGTGAACTAGAAAAAATAGGCAGTGAAATAAAACTACTACCATAAAAATGGAGGCAGAGTTCAATAAGCCTTCATTTTTGAAAAGAAGGAAGGAGAAAAAAACTGCTTAGGAAAAAATGGTCAGGTGGTAGAGTAGGGTGATACGGTAGTAGCATTTCAGAATGAGATAATGAAACGTCGAGGTGATTCGTTCTTGATCACTTCGGCGTATGAAAAAAAATCTCACGGAAATGCGTCAATGAACTTAAGTCCTCAGCATCTTAGGATCCAGAATTGAATTCTGATGATGGTTAGTATCCAAAGAAACGGTAGCATTTTAGACTGTTGACCACTGAATGTGTACGTCCGAATGACGTCATCGTTTGGATGACTGGTGATACAAGGAGACATCATAGTTCATGGGCGACTCGAGGTAGCGAAAATATAGTTTCAAGAGGGTCACTTAAATTCCCTATGGTCCTATCTCCGAGTCATGGGGAAAGCTACTGGGAAAAGATGAGGAAAATAAAAAGTTAATAGAATCAGTGTTAAGATAAATGTGCAGTTTTCGCTTGAATGCAGATAGACTAGTTAACGACCTACTTTCAATTGGCAAGTTATTCCAAAGAAAACTATACCTAGAAGCAAAGAAGAGAGAGCGTTTGCACGTGGAGGATGCAGGGGGAGGTATAATACGTGCAGAATTTCTTAGGCTATAAGGAAGATTAACGGGGGCAATGACAGAGGATACGCAGTAGGCCATCAAAATTGACAAACGCAACAGGAAGTTTGGCTGGTGCAAAATTGAAGTGCTTGTACACAAATGCCCAAATCCTTTTATCAAAACTTGACAAGGTAAATATTTGCCTTGCCAAAGTATCTCCGGATGTGTCAGCATTAACAGAAACCTGGGTGTCCACAGCATTACAGATAACGTAATAACATTGTCTGCATAACAAATATGTTGGAGCTGACCCGGATGAAACTGAACTGGACTGTACAAGCCTGGAGAAGCTGGACAGTTGAAGATCAGAACTGCTTCGAAAGAGTCCATAGGAGAGACACCAAAATGGTTAGGAATCAAAGCTTGCTGCTATATGCAACCCGCCTAATGATTATGAGTATATCCATTTGAGCTATAAGCAAATACGCGGGGATCTCTCGCAAGCATTTCGCATTGTGAAAGGATTGGATTTCTGCCTGGAATTCTCGGATTTCTTAGAATTTGCTGCAATGACCCATCTCCGAGTTCACCCATTAAAACTGCGGTCCAGGAGGTGAGACTAGATGAACGCAAGTTCCCCATCTCTATCAGAGTGGTCAAACCGTGGAAAGCCCTCCCTGTTGACGTTTTTGATGTCACCATAACTAGAAAAATTTAAAAGGAAACATTACAAGTTTATGTTCTAAAATGAGCAGCAGCGATGAGGGATCTAATTTAACCCTCGAGACACACGTACCACTTGTCAAAGTTTATGATTGCCTCCAAAATTTTGAAAACCAAATGATTTCTCTGTGCACTGCACCTAATTTCACGTTACAACTAGAGTACTCAAAGACCCCTGCCTATTTCCAGCAATAAATTGAATTGAACCGGATGTTTTAAGCAGATCTGGCACGTGTAACGCGGTTTATTGAACGTACTTGAGGTCAATAAAACGTGCCTAGTCGACTCGTCTCTTCGTCGTCGTCTCTCGCCCTGGTGAGCTGTTTGATGCTCATTTGTTATCTTTACCTCGACCGACCCGTAATTTCCGTTTAGACATTTACCCTCCAGCGTATCACGCCACGCTCCATCCTGGCTGGTGGTGCTCCATTTTCAGCAAACTATGAATGATGTGTTACGCATTTTGGGCAATGCGAGGTTAAAAATGGGCCTCAATAATAGTGAAGCATTTTAATCTGAAAAGAACTGCCTTCTTTTATCATCGTTTCTTTTCGATTGTATGAGTGATTATTTGTGTAGTCGTCTCTCTTCTAACTGTATTCTATAGCACCTTTCATAGGAGTTTGTTTAGCTTCACCATGTATGCCTGTTTGCTTGTTTTGACCTATGAATCAATTCTGCATAACCGATGGCTTAAATCTGTCACATTGTTTCGTATAGCACGCTTCACAGCTCCTGCTGACCTCGTTTCACGGTAATTCGTCCATTGCGAATGAATTGAGTCACTCTTCGTGCCGTCGTCGGAGTGCATCTAGATCAAGAGATCTCTTAGTAGTTTATTTATCAGCAAGTCGTGGCCACATGTGCTTGGCCCTGTCTGCATTTGTACTCGTTGTTCGTTAACTTACCAAAAGACGTTATCTCGCAGTGTGTGCTTTTAGCCAAGAATGAAGAAAGCAGCGTGCTTTTTTACCCCTCTACATTTGGCCAGTCTACTTTGAAGTAGCTGAAAGGCAAGAGTATAAGAAACCCTAGGTCGTGTGTCCGTATAAACGAAAATTTACGGCCCAGGCTCCTCTCTGCATGCTACCGATGAGCCGAGATATCGTGCTTTATCCTATTATAAACTATTCAAAGAGTGAACATGCGTTTGTTAGGCGTTTACAGTTCCGGTGTCCTGGGAATGATCCATTTAAGATGATTTAGAACATGTGCAGTAGACTAGACTAGTAAGGGGAGACTTTTGATAAACCAAGAGCTTTTTATTTTTTGAAATATGTTGTATTGGTGCGACTGTACATTGGTATCAAGAAAAGCTATAAGGTCAGGCTCGGAATGTGACTTTAGCGCTCAACTTTCTGACCAAGACTGCCTTTTCTCGAGCACCAGGCAGTTCCCGAAGCATGCATGGAAATTCAATTACATTGCTATTATCGGGGTATTAATACCTTCACAAAATCCTTTGTCCTCCCAATTTTAGCTTGTAAATCAATCGTTTTCTGTTGAAACCGTGAACCATTAGCCCGGCTAACCTTGTTTCAGCGAGGAGAACGCCATATACTGCTTTTACATGCCGCATGCGTGCGTAGGGGCTTGACGCGTGCTCTGTGCAGCGGCGCATACTGATTGGTTGCCTGCGCATTTTCCTCAGCTGGCTTGGCCTATTTTGGCGTTCGTCAACACGTGCCATTTCCGCCTTGGGCCACGACTCATCTGCGGATCCCGTCTCCGTAAAACCTCCCGCTTTTGAAAGGTAAACCTGATATCACTTCTTCTTCGGATCCACGATCCCTATTTTTTTGGTGGTTGTGTTTTTCTTCGACTCTTGCGGACGCACGGTGGCATTGGCCTTGTTTCTTTTTCGGGGGTAGGGACCACAAAAGTGTCACATAGCAAATCGAGGGCTATTTGGCCATCCGTGTTGAACCTCCGTCTAAGCTGGTTGATATGTCGTTTAATTATCCCTGTTGCCCTTCCACCTCATAGACAACGCCTTTCGACTTTCTGACAATGCCCTCTACTCACGGTTTCTCGCCAGGGTTATAAATTCGGGTAAACACCTCTTCTCCCTCCCGAAAATTGTCTTTTGGCTTATGGGAAACTTGAACCTCAGGTTTTAGATACTGTAGTCGTACATCAGGTTACCTGCCCAGAAAACGTTCGGCTGGTGTTCGACCACCAAGCTCATTTTTTTGGGTTTGTTCTGTAGGCCAGAAGGAACGTGTTGAGATAGTCAATTTTAACTCATGCGTTCCACATCTTTCTCATAGCTGTCTTGAAGGTGTCAAAAAACGTTCTGCTTGACCGTTCGATTGGGGATGAAATGGCGATGACGTCACATGTCGGATTCCCCTTTTCTAGCACAACTGTCGGAACACTGATGACGTAAACTGGGTGCCGTTTTCCGTCACAATCTCTGGAGATGCCATATCTGGAGATAAGATCTTCCGTCTTTTTTGGTGTGACCTCGGCAGTGGCTGCCGCGACATCAAAAACTTCTACCATGCGTCGACGACTACTAGAAACATGCGGTTAAAAAATGGTCCAGCAACATCCATATGGACTAGTCCACGGTCACGTCACCCCTGGCCATGGCACGGGTGGTACTTTTGGTGGATTATTAGCGAAACGTCCACATGGACCGTAACTTCGAACGAAAGATTCGACATAACTATCAATTCCTGGCCAATAGACGTACCTTCGGGCCAGTTGTTTCATACGAGTCATACCCTGGTGTACGGCGTGAAGTTCACGTAAAACTTGTTGTTGATGTTTGACTGTAATCAACACTACCATCATACATTATACATTCTTCGGTGATGTACAACGGCTCCTTCCGGTTCCTGAAGGGCCTTTTAGCTGGGTGTACCATATCTTCATTGGACCAACCGTTCCGAATAAACTCCTTTACCTGGTGTAATAGTGGGTCTGCTGTGGTGGTTGCTCTGATATGTTCGGCTGTAATAAGCACCTGCCGTATGACGCCTCTGAATCCTTCATCTTGTATCAAAGTGCTTGCGACCACCACATCTTCCGAATTTTCGTCGATTACGCTCAGTCGTGATAAAGCATCTGGAGCCCCGAACTTCTGAGTGGGCGCGTATTGAATTGTGAAGTCATAACTCAAGAGGATGGTCTCCACCGTTGTATCATCTTCGCCGCGTATTGGGGCACGCCACGATTTGTGCCCGACAAAAACTTCAGTGGTTGATGCTCTGTGTGGAGGACGAAATGTCTACCGTAAATGAACTGATGTCATTTCTGTACTGCAAAGATGATCGCTAGTGCCTCTTTCTCTATTTGCCTGTAGTTTCTGTCTGCCTTTGTGAGTGCTCTGGCGACATGCATTAAGGGCAAGGTTTGTCCCTCCGAATCCTTCTGAAGGAGAACGCCGCCTAACCCGTACTCAGATGCATCCGCCTGGACAACAGTTAATTTATCGGCTTCGAAATGTAAGAGCACAGTTGACTCAGTAATCTTCGCCTTGATACTGTCAAACGCTTTTCCTGACAGTCTGCAGACCAGTCAATTTTTGCATCTTCGCAAAGCAGTTCTTTTAAAGGTGGCTTTAAGTTGTACTGCCCCGCAATAAATGGCGAGTAGTAGCTGACCAAGCCCTTAAATGATCGTTGCTTGCTTACATTCTTTGGCATCTTCACATTCTTGAATGCCGTAATTCTCTGGATCTGGTGAGCGTCACGCCTCGCTTACCACAAATCCCAAGTAGCGGATTTTTTTCGAAGGAACTCGCTCTTCAAGTTTATTTTTAATCCATAATCAATAAGATTTTCCATGACCTTATCGAGTCTCTGAAGCATCTCCTCGTCTGTACGACCGACGACCAGAATGTCATCCAAGTAAGCAACAGTCCCAGGGATATTTGTACGCATGGTGTCCATAAGCTGCTGGAATATGCTGGGTGCGGTTTTGATGCCATAGTTGAGACGAGTATATTTGAATAGACCCTTATGTGTATTAATTGTCAACATCTGCGCGGCCTCATCAACCGGTAGCTGTAGATATACCTCAGAAAGATAAATCCTTGCGGTAACTTTTCCTGCATTCAATGTCGCAAAAATGTGTTCTACTGGCCGAGGGTAGTGAAAGTCTTCTAAAGCGTCATTCAACCCATTTGAATAATCTGCGCACAACCTTATTCTCCGTTAGGCTTCTTACCGCCACTATCGGGGCTGATAATGTCATTCTGCTGTAAACGTTCCAGTTCTTCCTAAACCGCTGATTGTACTGCAAATGGAACGCGTCGACTCTGTCTGAATACTGGCTTCTTCCCTGGCTTCATCCTCAAACTAACTGTAGTTTTTGTTTACGTTCCGACTGACATCTCCATGCGTTTGGCATACTCAGGTACTCTTCCGTACTGTTTACAGCGCAGCATATCTCCTGGAATGGTCGACTTCACAGACGCAACTGTGAGATGGTCTTGTTGCCAAGCCGATCGTTTTCGGACTTAGAGACGTAAATGTCGGCGAGACAGGCTTTGTCCTCGAAACCTATAGTGGTCTGGAAAACACCATCAAATTGCATTTGTGTGTTTTTTGATGCCCAGGCACGAACGGCTGTTGGTTTCAGTTCAGGCGACCCAAGAGCCTTCCACATGGCTATGCTGATTATCGTGAGGTCTGAAGCCGTGTCGACCTGCAGCCTAGCGGGTTGTCCATAAATAACCGTCAGGTATTTTCTGTCTTTACAGCTAAGCACCTGGGAATCGCGCTGCGCAGCAACATTACATCTCTTTCCTGGACTCGATTGTTTTGCGCGACAGTGTGTTGCTTTGTGACCAACCCGCGAACACTTGTAACACCTTCTCGTGCGATATTGACAATTTGATACAAAATACCACCAACCACACTGCCAGCAAGCTGTCTTTGGTTTCCTTGCAAAACTAGTGTTCTTCGGTCTGCTCGCTTTCGTTTCAAAAACACGCACAGGTTGGCTGTTTACGTCACCGATCAGCCTAGTGTCGTTTTTGATATTCATGCTCCGGACGCACTCCTCTTCTATTTGTTGCACCGTCATCTCGGCTTTCTGATCTAACTGAGCGAGCAATCGTGTGCGGACGTCAGTATCCTCCGACAGAGTTAGTGATTTAATGGTAAGGAGTGCCTTTATCTGCGGACTAGTGGCCTGTTCTAGGTCTGCTTGATGATAGGCATCATTCAATCGGCCAGCTAGGTCAAAATAATCTTCGTGAGGCTGCCGTTCTATGTTAAAACACTGGTAACTTCGGTTAAATAAGGACTTTGAGAAACTAAACAACGATTTAAAATTCTTAACCGTTTCCTCAAATGAAATATCTACCGACTTCCTTGGCAAAATGAACTTTACGTACCGCTCATGTTCGCGCTGGCCTAGTTTCAAAAGCAGAACTTCCACCTTCTCTTTGTCCTCAAAATTTGAGCCTTCCTCTTAAAATAGAAGTGCATTTTTTCGGTACCAAACTTCAAAGTTGATGCCGCTGTCGGGATCGTAATTAAATTCTGTGATCCGGTCTTCAAGTTCTTTTCGTTTGTTCTTCCCAGCCGGAGCCCAACTTTTTTGAATTTCTGAAAATAGAGCCCCAAAACTGTCCCGTTGTGTGTCGAGTAACTGCTGCATTTGTTCTGATGTAGTCATAAATTCGGACATCTGCGTCGCCAGTTATATCCCAACGGGTGTGATAGAGGAGAAGGCAAAGCCGGTTTCTGAAAAAAAACATTTTGGGCCGACAAAAAACAGCAGATCTCAAGCTCATCAACTCTCGTCTATTTATTGAGTTCTCGGGGTTCTCGAACATTTCTACCAATCGTGATGGAACTTTCTGGCCTGCAACGTGGCTCGCATTGATTGGTCGCCTCTCACACTGAAACCCCTCGCATAAACCCCTATGGACCACATAACGTCGCGCCATGCCATACTCGAGTCACACATTTCACACGAGTAGTGAACCATTGTGGTAATTGCCACCACATGCATGTGGCACGAACAAAACGGAGGCTCACGTTACGTAATCCACGTCGTCTGTCTTCATAAATAGCCGAATGGAGAATTCGGAGAGTACTGGAATGCTCTACTGAAACTTGTGGCTCTGTAACTGTTCATTTATAGCAATGCTGAGCCGCTCTTGCGTAAGCTAATTTTCTCACTGCTGTTTTTATTGATGGACTAGAGAGTGAATCAAAAATATCGCAAGAATAATGTTCTTATTTCAGGCGATCGGCTCTCCTCCTTACCGATCACTTTTTTGAACTTGCTCTCGCGTGTATTGGCAACTCCAGTGCCTCAGTAGGACGAACTACGTCTCGGGCTGCGTTGTTTGTTTTTTTATGACCGAGATAATGTCGCTTCACGTGATCAATGATAAATTAGACGGACTGTTTTTGAACGTTACACTAAGTTTGAGTATACTATCTAACAAATATTTTGTCTGTTGGGCTGTCGTGACCGTGCCAGCCGTTACGAAGTTTTGGAATTCATTTGAGCACTTCCATCGCCGAGTCCGTCATTTCGTGCACAATCAGACCGGCATTCCATCCAAGACTTTTCTAAACTGTCCTGATTGGCGTAAAAAGCGAGGTGAGTGGGATGACTGCCTCCTCTGTTGTGCAGTTGCACGCACTTCTACACCTGGTTTGGACGTCTGGCCTTTGCTCGTTGCTTGTAACATGCCAATTCGGTAATTGCTTCGTCTGCCAGTTAATCCTACCGAGTTGCTGTTGTCTTGTTAAAGAGCTCCATGTCTTAGCTTAAAAATTGCGGAGCGTTTTTTGTACGCCCTTACCTTGAAAAACGACTGGACTCTTTTCTCAATCGCTGCACTTTTTCAGCTGTCGCCTCACTTGTAGAATGCATTAACATATTTTTAATAACCTAAAATTCTTATTTGACCACCAGAATTCCCCTTTTTCAGTTTTTCTCGCAGAATTTTCCAAGAAAATAACAGCTGTAAGCCGATCATGGTGAATATAATTGTTGGAGTATTTCAAGGGACCCTAGAGAAACTGAATTTGAGCCGAAGCTTATTGTCATCCCGCCCACTCTCAGACTCACAAATTGACAACTGGCTTTGATGACAGGGTATGTTCTCGAAATTCCTTTCTAAACTGCGCCCAACCCTACAGGGGTAAGTCTGTTGCACGTATAATTTGCTGTGAACCTAAGACTTACTCTCTGTGCAAAACAGGGTCGTCTGTTATTTATATTCTATTTAACATCCGTCCTTTCGCGTCTAGGCTTCGATGGCACGGATTACTGCATTAATTTATAGGCCTGTAATGTAAAGTAAATCAAGTGATGTAACGGCAAAAGGTTTTTTGCTCAGCGAATCTCAACATTCAGACTTTTAGAGGCATAAAACGACTCAGCATTTGTTTTAACGCGTCCTTACACTGTTGAAAGCAGAGTCAAGAAGAACCAATACTAGCGAGTGAACGCTGAAGCTTGTTCTGCCCGTATGGATGACAGAACGTGGTATAATCAACATTTAAGTAATATGTTGAAGGCCAAGGAGTTGTCACACTCCAAGTAGATATTTCCGAAAATCAGATAATATGCAATTCACTTGTCAGTTATTTCAGATGTACGTGTCTTCTATACCAAGCTAGCAACAAAAACCCCGTAAGCTCGAAAAGCTTGAAACCCGAAACCAGTTTCAAGCTTCGTGGTTTCTGGAAAAACTTTTACTATTAGCATCCAAAAAGATATTGATCACTTTTGATCAATTTTTTTTTCCGGGTGTATTCTGATCTTTAACGTCGCGAGGATGAAGCACCGTATTTTTATTTTACAATGGTACGTCAACCTCCTCACTTAAAATGGACGTAGCACCCGGTCTAAGTCATATGGCGAGGACTAGGTTACAACCAGGCGGTCAGTTCAGCGAACTTGAGTAGTTTTTATCCTTTTCTATATGTAGAACTTTCGTCTACACAAGTCACGTCTTTGACAGCTACTAAGCTTTTTGCTCGCTTAGGGATAGGCGATCGAGTAACAAATTGACTCTCCTTGAAACGTATTAAGCGATTGGTTTTGGTAAAAAATTCCCCTCCAAGCCATCTTGTCTGGTTAGTTTAGTGCTCTACCCGAATAATTGATGCGGGTTGAATATGCTGAAATCATGACATGTCAATATAAGTGTACTGCGCGTTCTCGTAGGTCGGTTGTTTTTCTGAACATTTGCTCTGATGGGTTGTGCCGAGTGCTCGTCAGCGTATCTGTTGATAAAGTTAGTTCGTTTGACCCACTTGCGAAAAAATCGGCGGCCTCGGTGGAATTCGAACGCACGCCAGCAAGGGGAAGGCTGTAGTACAGCCAACGCTCTAGCCAACTGAACTACGGGCCCCCACCGAGAGCCGTGACTTTAATTACAAGAGTCAAGTATCTCGACATGTCGATATACGTTTATCCCTATTAGCATGCCGATATATGCCGTATATCGCCCAGATATCGACATGTCGAGATACGTATATCGAGTTTGTCCGCTTTGTCAATAAGGGCCTCTTACGCGAACTTAGTCGCTGCGTCTCCCAAAGGATTTTCAGCGCAAAGAAACGACCGTTCTTAAAAAGAAGGCATTGATTGTTTTTGTAAATTAATATTTAATAGCATTAAAATAATTAATTTTCACGCTAAAAACCTGAATTTAAGATAAAGAGCTATATTACAAATCAACCAAACAGGGCTAAATATAAGTGTTCGCCAAGGGAGGGAGGGTGCATACAAGCTGGAAAATAATGTAAAAATGAAACAAATGTACAAGATCAATTACTTTTTAACATGCTTTTGCACTTATAACAGCACAAAGTCTGTCTGACATGGAGGTAGCCAGGTTGTCTATAGTAGTTTGTTCAATGTGAGTATGGGAACAAAATCATGTTTTTCTTCCATGGAAAGACCTTTCTTTTACCGGCATGCAGTTTCTTTTTGATAATTGCAAAAAGGTTTTCTATTGGTTGAGTCAGGACTGTTTGCATGAATAAAAGATTGCAGTCCACGCGCAGAGGCTGGCTAATGTCTTAAAAGTTAAGATTATAATTGTAAACGTTTAGAGCAATGGGCACGGACGATATCCTGTAAAATTATTGTGTCCGTTCTGCGTTG
>WEDG01013453.1:0-28752 GCA_017591395.1 Schistocephalus solidus
TAATGGATATGTTTGCGTTGGAGGTGGCCATTGAGCAATTGATGACAATTTTGGCGGACAGTTTTCGTGTGCTGTTTATGCTTTAGTGGGAGCAAGACACCTGCATGCCATTAAGCTTCTTCGTCAGCCGTCACTTCCGTCTGATTTATAACCAACGATGACTTTTGCTGCAATCACGTACATAGATTTTGCATCAGATCTGTTAAGCAAGGTTTTTCTGCCGTAAACTTCTTATGCTCATTCGGCAACTCTTTTGACGATAGTTTATGTACCAGATTCAACATTCTAGATTACTTTGATCTATGCACCGATTAATATGTTTTCCAGTAAAACATCGTGTGTCACTATATTTTGATAAAAGCTCCTTCAGTCACCCTCGGTTCATGCAATTTCCTACCGATCAATCCATGAACCTAAAGCATCTAGTTTTCTTTTGGTCAATCCTTTGGTGTTAAAAGGCATATTATTGCTTGATAATATTGGAAAGAAGCACACATGGCAATCATCATTCGTGTTTTAGATATTTAGCGAAAAGCACACACAGTGCATTCGTCATCCATGTAAATATACTTGCTTTACCCGATACGTATTAAATGGTGGTAGGATGAAAAACATTTTTTGTAGTTGGTTGTTTAGTAACACCTGAAGAACCGAATCTGCGCATTAAAAGCTTAGAATTGTCGACGGGTGTGTGCCTATGCTGATCTATCAATATAAAGAGTGTCATTACCCAACTGGTATGAATTTAAATCAACATCAGTTAAAATACTGCTCTCACGCTGGCGGGCGTGGAGGCGCAAAGGACGAACAAAAGCAGCAAGAGCCGAGGTACGGTTGCGGTGGACAGCATCGTGTTGAACATCGTCAAGGAAAGTAGTGGCAGTGAGTGACGTTTGGATGTTAGAAATTGGCTAGCTTCTAAGGACGGGCAATATCACCGGTTATCCGCACTAATAAACTGCTGAGGCGTTAAAAAAAGAATCTATACTCGAACAGATAGACAGGTAGTTCGATCAAGTGGAAGGTATTAACGCTGGCAGTCACTATCAGGTCAATTGGGTTAGAAAGTCGGAGCCCAGGATTGCGTGAGAGCCATTGGCAAAATATAGCATTAAGACCGGCCAAGGTCAATGTTAACGTTGAGCTACAAGATTATGAACCTGCGAAGGGGAACAGTTAAAAGCTTTGAGATCATAAAACCTTGGGACAGTGACGGTCAGCTGAATTGGGAAGGTCTACGGTGATTTGTGCTTCAGTGTCACTAGTAACCATCTGTGTGTAAAAGTGTCGTAGACAATGAAAGTGCGAAAACAGCTAGATAAGCCAGAGAAGCGCAGTCACCTCTCTTAGTTTGCAGACTGGCTTCCGTGTGAAATTTATTGTCTGCCGGGACGAACACGATAGGCCTTTGTGCGTAAAATGGTATAATACGAACTAACATCGAAGCAGGAGTCCACGAGGTAAGCATAAGTTGCACAACATTGTGTAGCACCTCGCCAAATTGAAAACTGGCTGGATGGTTATGTTCGGATATCAGAACAAAAACACAGGTAGAAACAGATTCACTATCTTTAATCAAGAGAAATACAGTGTAAGGGGGTTGTAATGGGAGTCCATTTATTGAACAGATATGCATTTAGAACGATGGTAAAAGTGATTGGAAAAGGCTGGCGAGAATCCCCCGTGCAGTTTAAATTCGGTTGGGAATTTCCGAAACCAAGAAGTTGCATGAGGATCATCTGCAATCACAAAAATCAGAGAAAAAAAAGACCTGCTAAGGCCCACGTTTGAGAGACGGACAAGCTAGCTGAACCTATGGATGTGGGAAAAATGAGCTTTGAGCTTGAAAAACATCTTTAGGAACACCAACGATCCAGCTGGATTGTGAAGAGATTCAGTGATTTGATTTCCAGTGTCCACCAGCAAACATATGCGAGTCAAGTTGTCACAGACATAGAGATATGCAAGAAAAGAGCAAGATAAGCCAGGGGAGGGCTATCACCTGTCATCTCTTTGCCGACTCCTATTCCCTATAGAGGTTGAATGACGCCCGTCCAAAGCGCCCGCCGAGGGCGCTCGTCAAAATGCGTATGATACCAACATACACATAGAAGCGGAAGTCCCGAGATAAGGATATGATGGGCAACATGGTGTTGAACCTCGTCAAAGTGAAACTGGTGGTTGTTGATGTTCAGATGTTAAGACACCGTACATGTAAGGATATGCACTATCTGTGGCAGTGAGGACTGATGGTGCAAGAGTTTAAAGAAACTATCATGGAACGAGATAGATGTTGAACGATTAAATGGGTGTAACGCTGGCGGGTCAGCAACCAAGTCAATTTCAGTTAGAAAGTCAGAGGGAAAGGATTGCATGAGTTTCATGGGCAATTACTACAAAATCCAGAGAGAAAGACCAGACCAAGCTCAATGTTAAGGGTAAAGGGACAAGCTGCTGGGGCATGGAGGCGTTTCTCGTCACGTGCGCTTATTTGCAGGCGTGCGAAATTCACCGAATTTCCGAAAACGCCGATATGCTGTTCTCACTTCCCATTTGCTATTCAGCTACCACGGGTGATATCCTAACCAGCCCTACCCGATTTGGCTGGCCTACGCTGCGCCCAAAACTTCAGAGTCAGGGCATGCAGCCTGGTGCCGTCACCTTCTCAGGCTTGGTTCGCGCCTGTCCACGGTCATCTGGAAATGATCGAGCATGACGCATATACACAAAATGTTCACAGCTGCACCTCCTAAGCCTTGCAGAGGTATATTTCACCAAGGACATTCGCGAAGTTTAACCGAGGCGAATGTCACGTACATGCCAGTGTATCCAACATTTGATCGTGATACGGTGAAGTAATTTAACGGAAACACATGTCAAATCAAGTTTAGCAAACGAGTTCACATAAATGGTATCACTAGCTATTAGGAATTTGCGTACGCGCGAAGCATAGAATTATTCAATATATGCAGAAATGTAGATTAAAAATGATTAGGTTGGTTTAGTTTTGGAGTTCGGAAATGTCACAACTTACGAGCCTTGAGCAGTTTTGCAGAAATGGCGAACTTTCTTATAATAATAAGAGAGCACGCGGATGCAGTATTTGTCAACAGCAACTCATATCTCAAATGCAAGTATTCATAAAGAAAGAGCTTGCTTAAACAATTTACAATCGGTTTAAACTGATAACATTCGAAAAACGTACTTATTAAAAGAACAGTGGGTTTCACGCCTTTATTGCCCAAATAATGTTCAGTATTTCTCGAAAACGGTTTCTTCCAATTTATTGTAAAATATGTATGAAAAGTGCAGTTTTAAATATGGTTCCCGCTCTGATATTGATAACTTATGCTTTGTTCAAAAACCGTGATCTCTTGCTGAACTCTTTGAAAATCTTATTGCAATACACAATTATGGATTTTATCTTTTGAAGTCAAATTCACAATAACTTAAAACGTGGCTTCTTCCCGGACTGTTCTTGTGAAAACTAGCACATATCTTTTCTAAATCTCTATACCTCTCTTTGTATTGAAAGTCAATCCGTAGTTATTATCTACATTGATAAAAGTGAGCCATTGGACAAAGTGCCTAATAAATTATTTCTAGCTTAACTTAATGCAATAGCATTTTGTACCCCAATTACCGATTTTATTAGATCATACCTATGTGATGGAAAACAGCATTTATTTCAGTCAGCATACACAATGCTACCCCTATTGTAAGCGGTGTACTTTTAGGTAATGGATTTTGTATGTTCATATAGTAACTTGACATAAATGAAAATAAAATGATAGTTTTCTTTATGCTGATGACCTCAAATGCATGGACCTCATCTATTGCTATGGCCAAACGGTGCCCATAACTAATTTCTTTGAAATAATATTCTATTTTGGCGTGGAACACAACATGGTTAATAGAGTTTTCACTAAACTGTCGCTACATGTTTTAAGGGGCCCATAAGGCTGATGTTACCTGGTAATGTGAAAGGTTGCACTATGATTGAATGGTTCTTATTAAAGTATTTAAGCTAAAGATTCACCAAAATATTTGACCTTGAAACTCATGCCGAACGAAAAACGGCCAAATTTGCTTATATTTGCGGCTGAATTTCTTAAATTTTATATCTTCCTGATATTAATTTAAGGCTTTATCGTATTTGTGTGCTTCCCAATCATAAATGTATCTCAAATTTCTTCAGTTTAATGAATAAATATAGGTAATAACAAATTTATAATTATTCAAAGTCATTTCACAAAAAATCTGTTTTTTGACTTTTTTAATTACTTCCTAATTAACTGGATTTCAGCTGACAAAGTTTAAATTTATTTTTGGTCAGGAGACTGGAAGCAGGCTCCTGTCTCCTTTTTAGTTATATAATATCTCAAATCTCCCCAGTTACTCTCCCTTTAAACCTGAAAACTACAGCAATAATTATACTTCCTCCTGCATCCTCAATATATATGCGCTCTCTTTTCCTTGCTACTATGTAAAGCATTCTTAGGTGTAACTTGCCAGTTGATATTAGGTCTTCTTCTTGTCTTTCTGCATTTTAGTGAACACTGCACATTTATTTAAGCACTGATTTTATTAACCTATGGTTTTCCTCATCATATCTGAGCAGCTTACTTCATGACTCGAGGAAATGATCAGCGGGAAGGTACGTGACCTCATTGAAATTATTTTTCTCTACCTTGAGTGTCCCATTGACCATGATGTCTCAGGATGCCACAAGTTCTTCAATCGATGTGTTATTTTGCCATGCAATTCGGTCGAACACTGTCTTAGATGTTTCCTTTTTCTTGTATACTTCTCATCATCGGAATTTAATCCCGGAGCCTAAGGTCCTGAGGCATGAAGATCACAGACGCCCTATCGCGAGACGTTGTTTAATGCTTCTAAGTGTTTAAACCGAACCATATTGACCTTAAATTATCTCATCCTGACATGCTTCTGCGGATGAAGCCTTATCTACAATTAAAAATGATTTTCTAAACAGTGTTGTGTCTTGTACATTCTTTTAGAAAATAAGCGCCTTCGGAAATCTGCCTCCATTCAAAGAAGGAAGGAATGATTTTTAATGTATATTTTCTACTCTCAATGATTGTCAAAACATCGCTTTCTTAATGCTTTATATTATTCCCTTCATTTGATTTCTGTTAAACGTAGTAGGATTTGCAACGTAACATTTGCAGGTTGCAAAAATGAAACATGATTCAATCGCACTTAATATGCATAATTATTGGTGCTATAACTTGCCACGCTATCATAGTTCATGTTCATTGTTCATAGTTTATGTTCTGTCTACCAACCCACATTATATTTAAAACGCTGCATTGGGAATTATTTGAGTTGAAATCACGTTACCTGTAATTTCCACGTTAACGGATATTTGTTTATTCACACGGAGTTCCTGAAAATCAATCATAGCAGAATGCACATGATTATTATAACATCAAATACAAAGATTCATGAATCCTAAGATGCTGAGGCCTCATGTTCATTAATAACTCTTCTCAATATTTTTTGCATATGTCTTTGCGTCAAGAGTGATCCATCATAACGATTAATTATATTATTTTTTTGAATAACAATTGCCTACACTACAAATGTGCCTTTTTTTCTGAAAAGTTTTTTATGCCTACAATGTATTCGAAAATGGAGACTATTTTGGATCTGTCTCAATTTGCAATGGAGCAGTGAATTTCACTGTAGATCGCCAAGATCAAAATCAATATCGGACATCACTAAATATTGAACTAACAGCATAGGATTTGCCTACATTATTAATTATATGCATTTTTATCTGAGCATTTTTTCATTTTTTTGATAATTTTTATTGTTATATTCAGGATGGTTTTCAACGCTACTCGTCGTTTGACAATGATATTAGTTAATCTAGTTATAAAGTAACAAGCCTGACATTAAGAGTAAAATCATATTTTTATCCATAGAAATTGAAAACAATAAAAGTTCATTTTTTAAAAGAAAAAAATATATTACTTACAATTTAAAACCAGGCAGGCATTGCTTAGGTACAGCCAGTAAAAAAAGACAAACCAATGAAATGTCTCTTAATGTTACATTAACTCTGCTTCTGGTTCAATTAAGTCCTTATTGTTACCCTTCAAATTATAAGGAGTTTAAAGTCCGAAAAGCATTTCTTCATCTTCTGTGATTATTGAATGCATTATTTGAAATCTTCAATTCATCAGAATATAAATAGTGGCCAATAAGTACCTCTTAAATTAATTAATTAACAATTGCAATTAAAATTTTTCCATTCTCTTCAATAGTGGGACTCAATGCTATCACAATTTCTGCCTTATAAATGAAATAGATTTTGAAGGTTTAGATATTGACTCCAAATATAAGTCGAATTATTTTGCTGGCAAAATAATAATGTGGCAAATGTGATTTCAGAGAATTTGTGTGAAACTTTCTTCCATTTATATAATAAAACTTGGCGTATAAGAGGCATTTTGTATCATTAATGTAATGCAAAATTAAAGTTTTTTGTGATGCATTAGCAGAAATGGAAACGCACGTTGGAAAAACATGTACATTTTATAGTACAAAACTGGTTTATTGAATCTTTCGAGTGAAAAAAATGCCACATTATAAACCGTACATCAAATAAATAAAAGGTAGCACAAGTAAGGCATTGGAGTAAAATTTATGATTAAAATGGTTACAGACCATGCGTTATGTCGGAAAGTGCAATACAAAGGTTACAGCAGCTATAAAAATATTATTTTTCAAATTTTAGATACTAACGATTTTACAATAATATTGACAGAACTGCTGCCCGTTTTCTTTAAAGTACACCTTATCCCTTAAGACCTGTTGGTTTTGGGAAGTAAAACATTATACACGATGATTTATTTTTTTTCATTCATGTACTTTGAATAATAATAAAAACATAACTGAGAGTTTTACAAAGAACACAGAAAAGCATTGAACCGAGATAAAAAAAGTTTTGCTGACGTGAATTACACAGCTTTTCATTTTATAAAAGAACATAATTCGCGACAAACTTTCGCTCTTATGATAATTGCCAGATTTTCCTCTTTGCAATTGAAATAGTATTACTACAGTTTGGGGTTGAAAATGATACCTCTGAAATAAATAAGCTTTTATTTGATACCTATTTGATAGCATCAAGTCACATTATTATACGGAAAGCAATTAATTTCAAATGCCTTTATGAATCGCTAATGGCAGTTGTCATAATTGTCCCTTTGTTTAATAAGTATTAGCTGGCGAGTAACAATAATACAATCTTTAAATCAGTGATGTACGAACGCGTTTCAGACTTGGAAGTTAATATTTTGAAGAGTTAGATGATAGACTTAAATAAACCCGAATCATAATTTATATAGAATAAATTGATCTCTGATCTTCATTAACGCCAACGTTTTTTAAAATGTTCCCTAGTTATATTTAAAAAAATCCCTCACAGCCTTGCAATTCAGCATGTTTTTTGAAACAGTTTCGTTTTCCTTGTTTTAAATGACTCCAGAGATAAGTTGATTTAACTAAAAATTTCCTGTGCGTTGATTATTTAATGAATTTATCTTAAAGCATCTGTTTGTGCTTTGTTTATGTTGAATAAACCAGTACGTTTTAATGAAGCCTACCAATAGTTTAGCGCCAAACACCTTGCTGTAATATAGCATAAGCATTACACAAATTAAGAATGAACGGATAAAAGGGTTATCAAACAAATTGTTGAACATTTTTTTACAGTAAATTTCCAGAAACGTTTAAATTATAATTCACGCGGCAAATGTATTATGTTGTTTGGTGCCGAATGCAAACAAAAAATATTTCTACTGCTTTAAACGCATATGAATTAGTGTAGTAGTTTTTTGTATTTTAACTTGAATTTGCCATTATTTTTACGTGACATTTGTTTTCCTACACAATACAAAATATTCATTCCACAGACATAATAAATTCTAAACTCTAATATTATATTGACAAAACTATGCAGTTCCAATCGAGAGAAAATCTAACACAGTTAATCAATTTCTTACAATACAATGTTTGGTAAAAGTAAAGACTTGTTTTCAATGTCTTATTAATCTTTGGATTCATTGCTTGGTTAAATGTTTATTAAGGCTGTTTTGTGAAGAGGAAAGGGCTAACAATAAAAAGACATTTTAGTTTTATGGTAGGATAAGTGTTAGCCTTAGTACAATAATAATCATTAACACCCTGTAATTTTTCGTATCACGCATTTATTTTTAAATTTAGAGTGCTTAAAATGCACTTGCCGTGCTGAAATGCCTATAGAAGGCATCTCTTCCATTACGGTTAATCCATTCTTTGAAACGCTAGTATAGCTAATAATTAACCTGGTTTACGTTACCCTCGCGCTCGAGGATTTATCTTCGAAGGTCTTTTTAATGAAAGTTTATGAAATAACAATTATAATTACAAATTGAAACGTGTTTAAAAATCGTTTACTTAATTTCCAATTGAATAAAGTTTTCAACGTTTTTGAGTCTCATGCGGATTATTAACGGGTAAAACATATTAAAAAGCCCACATGTCAGCAGTAGCTTTAGTATACGCCGGGCTGCGGTTGTCTTAACAGGCAGATATGAATCATTTTAGTTTCAACTATGAAACAAATTGCGCTTGTGGTGCGCTCTGTGTGCGCTCAGGTCATTTTGATTTGTAGAAGGCAACTTAATGAAATGTATCGGGTTTTCTCTGACGACGGGCCAAAATTAATAATGGTGCATCTGTTCTCATTGGTAATTGAATGATCCTTGTCAGTAGAGCCTTGTCACATTATCCAGGATAATTTAGTCCTACCGAGAGAAATTTGGGTTTTTTTGGATTTTACTTATTTGAAAATATGCTCTTTATATAATTTCTTATTTTACCCTTTCAAAGTAAGATCCGCCTTTAACCCCCAAAGCTCGTTTACAATATATACGGCTGTTTGTCAGTTAGTGTTGTTTCCTCACAGTCTCAGTGACAATAATAAGAATAATTCCGTTCAAATGCAAACCTTTAAGGAAGACGTTTCCATCCTGAATAAATTTGCTTTTCCTGCTTCCGCCATGGCAGACTTTAATGAAGATGGACACTTGATCACGACAATTGCCGTCACCGTTCTATTTTTTCGTCCTTTTGTTTCTTAGTCAGGCAATTTCCGACGTCAATTGCTTGACGAATCACCGTCTCGTCATTTCCAATTTGAGAATCCGAATTCAACCACGCTGGATCCTGCTGCAGTCAAAACTCTTGTCCACTTCTTTGTCATCCCTCTACTTAATCCGCCACCGCAACAGGCCTGCATATCCGTGGGTGGGCCAACAACCAGCTACCAGACCACAAGCTGTACCTGCGTCTAATAATGGTGGCATCCAAACATGTGGCTTGCCCACACACATCTGCAAGCCTGCTTTGTCAACCATGTGCCTTTGCACCCAGGAACAACACACTCAGCCCTTGGTCTAACCTAGCAAATGATTGAAACGTAGACAGATACTCCCTCCTGCACAAGATAAATGCGTGAACAACCCACCACTACTGCCAAACTCCTCAACGAACGCTGAATACTGCCACATTAACCAACAACTATCTCCCGGCAACCTGACTTGTAAACCGAATAAAAAGCTCCTTATATCCGATGGACATCCCCTGTGAACAAAATGAACGTACTATGTGTGGTTTTAGTAGATCTCATATCCTTGAACACAACATATAAGGGGCCTCCGATTTTCTGAAAAATGGAATTCGTTAAAAAAATTTCAGCCTCTTATTATTCTCAAATCAATGTCGGACAACGTGAAGTTAACAACGCTTATCTATTCAGTGAACGTCTTCATTAAATTGACAGTTTTCTGGCAGCGAGCTGCTGAGCTTTGGATGAAAATTAACTAGGCTCCATTTAATGCATGCAAATTCATTGGGCAGGAAAGTATGTTTAGTCATCTGCAGCGCTCTTGGCCTAAGGAATACTATGATGAACTGTAAAATGTTCTGATCCATCGTCATCCAAAACAGCCTTAAGGCAAGTTGAAGAAGGCTCTAGAAGGTAGCGTGGCCATGACAGAGGAGCCCGCCTACGGCGAAGTATTCCCTTACCGAAATTGGACTTAACTGCTAAGATTGATGCAGCAGCTTGTTGGTGAAAATATTACGAGACTTCTCTCTTTTCGACAACGTTTCCTCCAACTTCTCCAACTTCACATAGAGACAGATATTGATGATTCCCAAGGAAGCATGGCGAAATTGTATAACCTTAATAGACCGGTTATATTACTGAATAAAAGTAAGTCGCACTTTGGAAAGCACACCACCATCCCTTACCGCGAATGTCAAAATAGTGCATAGACCGACTAAAGCAGTTGGTTATGCAACTGAAAGCCAAAATACGTGAAGATATCACTTGCGGCCGGCACAATCACGAGACCGTCGGTGATTCCCCTTACGTTCCCATCTTTCCACCGTCAACCGTCTCCAGCATGTGCTTATATCACTCACAGTTCGGGTCAGAGAGCGAGAATGTGTGCAGCCATGCACATTCAAGTCAACTCGGAAAACGATCCGGCTGCTGTACAGGTGACAACTGCTGGAAGTTCCGTCAATATTAATTCTCAACGCTTGTATCCCTGAGAATTTGTCGCTGACTCCGTCTTCCTTGTCGACTTGGGTGTAAAAGTATGCGTTGTCTCACCAACCCCGGCTTACCGGTTAAAAAGCAGATCATTGTGTCTCACAGCTCGCAAAATTTCAAGCATTCGCACCTTTTGTTAGCTCTCCATCACACTCGACTCGGGCATTCTGCGAATTTTAAATTTAGGTTCATAAAAGCTGACGGTTTGGTTGCACTCATAGGGGCAGATTGCCTTTCTCGTTTCAACCTGTCAGTAAATTTGAATAATTGCCAAATAGTCGAACGCCTTACAAAACTTCGTGCTCACTGCCAGTTCGAAGCGAAACTGTGTCAAAACGCACTTCCCTTTTTTGGACTGCCCTTATCACTCACTGCTCAGACAGTTTTCACGCCTAAAAATTGTTTATTTTGAGAAATGGTTATCAAAACAACAGTGAACCACCGCATTTCCCCTTACCGGGCCTCTCAAGCCTTTCAGACCACGTCATTTTAAAACGGACTGTTCGAATTTCGACAAGACAGCATTTGAACACATGCACGAGCTCGCCATCATCCGGCAGTGTGAAATTCTACGAACTTATTCGAAAACACATGTCAATCGATGTTAACTTTAATGGGTTCACGAACCTAATGTTACTGTTTAAGTGCAATGGTGATCTTTAGTGTGCAGGAAGCATGGGGTCATCAGGATGGCCAGATAGATGGATCATGCCTTCTTTTAAAAGTATTTTGTTAAAGCAGATTATGCAGATTTGTATACTGAAACATGATTCATTCGAACGTGTTACGCATAAACGGTGCCGCTTTAATTTGCCAAACTACTTTTGTTAATATTCTAACTTTTAAATTAATTATCGTCGTTTCTAGACGATATTTATAACGCTGCATGGACCATGTACTCTTATGAACCTGCTTTACCTGTAAAACAATTTAAAAAGTATTGTTACATTTACTCGGATTTCCTTCGAATTGACTATGACAGAAAACGCATGTTAATAATAAAAGGAGATGATATATTTCTAAATTAACGGATAAAGACCAGTTAACAGTAGCGAAAAGAAAGAATTTTTCAAATATATTATTTATGTTTTTTTCTATTTGATAAAACATATATTGACCATTTTAATTAACACATTTAAGATATTATTGGGCATACAGCTGTATTTTTCCTTGGTCTACGTATATCATAAGCGACGTAACAGTTAAGCATTCGGAACACTTTTACGGGAGTTTAAAATATTTTAAAAACATAGAAAGTGATTCCGACGCACTTCATTGTCTTATATTCCATTGTTTTCTGTCATTTTTTCTTACTCTTAATATAGTTCGATCCTGTCTGATATACTTTGCAAAAGTCGTCACCTTACCAATTACTTTGAAAGATTTTAGCCTTTTAATTGCTTGAAAGATATTAGAATATGTATAATTTGAACTAAATGTACTGCAATATCATATGTGCTGAAGGGAAATTTAACAAGGACACATTTGGCATTCTGTACGCAGCAAATTCGCTAATCGCCTATTTGAACATATAAATGTGTGATGTAAATATTGTCAGTGAATTACTATAGGCGAATTTTAGTTTATTAATTAAAATGTTCTTAAAGCGATGGAAAAGGTGGACTAAGGTCACAACATTCTAAATGACATTTCGAGAAATTCCGCATGACTGTTTGATTGTAGGATTAATGGTGCGAAAGCTTTTATTAATGAACTACAAGATTGTCAATCTCCGGTTGATAAGTAACTTAAAACAGATTTTCTTTTTGTTATTTTAAGTATGCTATTCCGTTGTGAAACATTCGAAAAATTTGTCCTGATCCGATTTCTTATTCATTTTGCTTTGTTTTTTAACGTTTTAAGTGACACCTTTAGATTTATATTTTCCAAGAATCCTACTTCCTCTAACGTCAAGAGGGAACATATTTCGAGTGATATTGGCATTAGCGCCATGCAACATTGTGTACCGATGTCTTACCTATGCACACATACTGAACAGCCACAAACTGCGATTTTGTAACTGGGCACGCGTTATTCATCCTGCTGTACAATTGACGAAGTTGGCTGAAAACTACTTTGTACTGCGTTGTTCCATAGGTCACATGCTCGAATGAACGAAGAAGGAATATCAACTACAAGCAGGGATGATTTCATTTGTATCTAGGTAATCTCTGAAAATATTCTCAAAAAAACAGACAGTAGACTGTGACTATATTCTCAAACGCAAGAATACTAAAAAAGCAATGCAACCTTAAAAACTAAAGTTGAGTGTTTACAAGCATATTCTGTTTCACAGAAATGGTCATGTATGTCTGTCTTAAGTCTTATCGGACCTGCGCTATTACTATGTTTAAATAACATCTGTTAATTATATGTATCTTTATGAACCTAGATGCGCATTCGTAGTAAACAGTTACAACCACAAATAATTTAAAGGGGATTCCAAATCTTAATCACTATTTTACTTTTGTTTTTCTGGCTTTGGTCTTGAGCAAGCTTCTGCCTCAATTGTCCAATAGTTTATGAACAACAAAAGCCGATAATCTTTTTTCCTTGGCAGATGTATTAATTTAGATTTTGTCAAATTGTATATTATTTAAATAATGGCACAGATTTTTAAATAAGTTGGATGAATAGATTCTGTATTTTTAACTGACAAAGGCAGCTTAATCTATTTTGGATTTGAATGGTTTAACATTCAAAGAAAGGGCATACACGTTTTTCGCCAATTGGATTATTTATGTGAGCATCATCTTCCTTTCCCAACATTATCAAAATTTTCATTTTTTGCATTTTTTCATGAGAGATTATTTCAATGCATCTAACACTTATCTGCTGTGAGCCTCCTGGATAAAAAGCATCAAATTTGTAGTAGGTGTTCAAATCTATTTCGAAGTGTTTGAGGTTTTTTTACGACACCCATAAACTGACATCATATAACATTGTCAGCCCATGAAATCCTTTTCAACAATCAAAAGACATTGATGCAGTCAAAATAGAATTTTGTAATACTGCAATAATTATACAGTTTTGGCGCATATACATCGAATGACCTTGAGAGAAAAATTTAAAAAAAATTGGCCAATTGTGTGTACAACTCTGTTTTGATCTGCCGTTGTTTTGGCTTTTATGATGAAGTGTTTGCATTTAGAAAGTTATAGAACAACAGTGATTTCATTCCTTTTAAAAAAAAACAAAAACTAGACAGTGATCTTTCCGTTGATATTACTGTCGATTATTCCAGATATTAATTCTCAAAAATATTTAATGCTAACATGAAATCGTCAACTCTGTCGCTGCAGCCACATCCGTAACCTTTAGGAGAGCGATCGAGTAAAAACTTTACCGGAGATATCTCACAAGCTGCAAGTGCATTTAAAAAAGATGCAGTATTATGTTTGATTTAGATTAGGTATACGATAACTGAATTTCAAATATTTTATTCGTCCACTATTATGCTGATTACAGGCCTAAATATAATGCAGAGTCTTTTATCCATGAATGAACCTTAATGATGTTATTGACGACAGTCAAGTATCTTAAACAGTCCACCCATGAACTGCATTATGTTCCGTACCAGAACCAACAGGTTTCATATTCTGATAGGCGGAATAGTCCACCACCGCTGTCTCCATAACAGGGACTCTGAAATGCACCAGATATGCAAAGTAAATATTGGTTTTTTATGGGTATAAATAGCAATTTAGATAAATGCAAGCAGGAAAAATATTATATTGGCTTATCTTTGCAGAAATGCAAGCATGGCACGTATTCCAATTCCTAAAAATAATTCTTTTTTTGTCAAGTGTATTCCCCTTAAGCCGATAATATACATCGTTCTTTATAATATGCATTGTTATTAAGTCTCCTTTGGTTATCATGTTTACCCTGTCCTCTTCCTCCTATGGTGTCCATGGTACACAAAGCATTGTGTTATGCCAATCAGCTAACATATATGAAATTTACGAATTGTGCGTACTTCCTTCAAATTTAATTTTGATCTTATTAAAATATTGTCAATATTGGCTAATTAATATCAACGATTATAATACGAAAAATGTGTCGTTGTTGGTAAACCTAAGCGAATTTACGTAAACAAATGTTCAATTTTATGTTAAATGGTAATTTTGCGTATGCGGGTAGCATGAGCTCATCAAGATAAGCAAACCTGTTTAGGTAGGTGATAATGAAGCATGCGCACTTTTTAAAGTATTGTGATAAAAAAATGTTCAGAGCTGTTAAAAATGTCGCAACTTACCGTGCCATCTGTACGCATGCAGGAATTAAGATTGCATTTATAAAAAAGTGATCATACAGTATTTGTTGTATTCCACTTTAACTTGGGCCTCTCTGAGTATTTTTGGGGTAACAAACAGGCCCTGTGACCAGTGCGTAAAAAATTTTCTCCAACCAGCGGAATTGCAGGGGAAGCCATGTGGCAGCTGGACCCAACTGGATGGAAAACATATCGGATGCACTTCAAAACCTTCTTAAAATCATCAACTTAAGAAAACAAACCCTACTGCTTGGTTTAAATTGTAAAATACCGAAGTTGAATAAACTGAGCAAAACAGAGCAAAATTTTAATATGAAAAGACGTATGAACATTGTCGTCAAATAAATGACAGAAAGAGTTTTAATATAGGTCATTAAATAAATATTGTGTGACAAGGAATTGAAGTAGGTCACTTTATTTTTTAGTAGAACAGCTTCGGCGTCCACATGTGTATGTTTATTTAAAAAAATATAAGTGGTGATAATGTATGTTTTTGCATGTTAATCGCATTATATAAAAAAATAACTATCTCAAATGATATGTTTGCTTATGCCCAGTACGAATATTACAATACAGTTCAATAAAAAGTTCTGAAAAAAAGCGAAAAAATATAAAAAGTTGTTTTAATTAAATTAATGAAATATGAGTAGTAGATAAGCAAACAATCAAGGGTATATTCTCGAATGAATTTGGGCAGAATTCTTATAATGTTGAAATAGCATCAACTTACTTGTCGCTAATTCAATCGCAATTTTAAGTATTGCGAGTTTGGTGGTCCAAAATATATGGTCCCTATTGTATTTTGAGTGAATAATTGCATGCTGCACCGTATGCAACTGCGTACAGCCATCATCTCTTGTGAAATCAAGGCCACCAACAGTTACAAACATTTCACTGTGTGCTCATCCCAAAACATGGAATTCAGTCCCAAATGTGGTGTTAAAGTCAATGCGCTGCATTCAAAGAAGGGAGGGCCTGAGCAGTGTTCCTCCACAGTAGGGATAGCATCTTTATGGAGGACGACCATAGTCCCTCCTTAACAGAGGGACAAATGAATATTATAAACTTTTATGCATATGTAAATAGTGTAAGGCAAAAACGTTAAAAAAATTTTGAGAAGGCCTACTTTTTCAAAACAATATATTTTTAAAGGCCATATTACACTGATAATTAATTATCCGTTAATTTTATAAAAGAACTGCATTTATGTAAAAATAATAGGACATGTTCACGAGCTGAATACGCTGCTGTAATGAACATTGCTATATTTAATCTCGCTTTTCATAATACCCCGATTCAGATAACAACACGATTATTGAGTGGCCAGTTAACTAAATAATGTCATGTAATTGAAGCATATCCCACAAAAAGTTATTCTGTTCTTACATAATTGAGCAAATTTTGCATGTTGTGAAGATTCACAACATTGTCCTATCTTGATAGAATGACAAATGAACATGCAGGGATTTTATAAATTTAAAGAGAGAGAGAGTGATCACCCAATAAGGTCACCGGAGATATCCCACAAGATGCATATGTGATTAAAAAGAGGGCAGTAAAATGCTTGCTTCTTGATTGAGTACACGATTTCTGAATTTGAAATATTTTATAACTTGACCAGTATGCACATTACAGACTTAAATATAATGCTGAGTCTTTTATCCATGAATGAACTGAACTGAAGTTGTTGACAACGGCCACGTATCCCAAACAATCATGCCGTGAACTGGATATCGCTCCGTACCAGAACCAACAGTCGTTGTCTTCTGATGGGCAGAATAGTCCACCACCGCTGTCCCCATAACATGTATTCTAAAAGTGCACCATAAATGCAATAAAATATTGGCTTTATTTTACAGGTTTAAACAACAGTTACATTTATAAAAAGCAGGAAAAATTGCTACATTTGCTAATCGATTTGTAGAAGAGTATATGTTTTTACCTATTCACATTTCATGTGGTTTTCCCTTAAGGTAAACGGAAACAGGCGGATTAAATCCTTTATTTTTCGATTAGATGCATTATTATTTAGTTTAACGTATGAAATGTTGATCTCGAAGTCTTATCAAGATACAATTCGATGGTGTCTACGTTATACTCAGTATTGTTTAATGAAAAGCAACTGAGAGATATGGATTTCTTAAAAAAGCTGTTATATCTTTACTTTTATTTAAATGATATTAAGGCTAATTAATACCACCAAACATAAGCCAAACATGTTTCATTATAGGTTTCCTTAAGCGATTGCTAAAACATTGAATAACTTTATTGCAATGGTAATTTGAATTGTAAAGGGAAACGTCGGATTCATCAAGATATGCATAAGTTTGAAATTATTGTATTTAAAACATTTTTCTTGGAGTTTTAATCCATGACAAAAAAACGTACAGTGCCTTCTGGTCTTATGCAGGAGTGGTGGTCGTTATTAAAGAAAGGAAACTCGTCCATGCAGTATTTGTCATATTCAATTTGAACTTGGGCCTCTCTGAGTTTTTTCAGGGGTAACTAAATTGCCCTGTGACCAAGTCGTGTAAACGTCTCCCCTAACAAGCGAAATAGCATGATGAACCAAGTGAAACGTGAATCCGACTGGACGGAAAGCATATAGGCTGCACTGCATCATCTCCATCGAGTAACCAGGAAAGCAAAACAAAACGTTATGGTAGGTGTAATTGGTAAAAATGCTGAAGGCGATTAAGAGGCGCAAAACTGAGAAAAATTACATTGTCAAACTATATGTGTAAACATTGTCGTTAAGTGCATGTTTCTTAGATTTTTCATAAAAGATTATAAAAGAAATAATGTGCAAAACGCATTTAATTAGTTCACCTGAGTTTTTAACTAGTACAGATTCGGCGTTCACATATATAAGTTAATTGAAGAATGTTAGTTGTAATTTTTTTCCTTCTGATGAGGTTTGAATTATTTTTCAAAAAAACAAATATATAGATTTGTATGTTGCTGCACATTAGGGAACATGACAATAAAAGGTAATAATAAATTTTTGAAGATAGGCGAAAAAAATAGCAAACATGAACTTTAATAGAATTAAAGAATATGAGTAGTAGCTAAAAAACAATAAATGGTATATTTCGTGCATGTATAAGTGGATTATTTTTTTATAATTCTGTTATTACGTAAGCTTACTTGCCGCTAATTGGATCCCAAATTTTTAGTATCGCGAGATCGACGCTCCCCAACGTATCGTCAATATTTGTATTTTTGGGTGAATAATTGCACGCTGCACAGTAAGCAACTGCATAGAGTCATCACATTTTGTGAAATCAGTTACACCAACAAGTGCATACAGTTCAGTGTGTGCTGCTCCAAAACATCTGAAATTCAATCCCTACTGGAAATTTTTGCAGCCAAAGTGGTTTTGGAGGCAATGTGCCGCAGTCAAAATAAGGGAGGGGCTGATAAGTGTTCCTCCGCAGTAGGGATAGGATCCTACGAAGGAGGACCATAATCCTATCTTGATAGAATGACAAATGAACATGCAGAGCTTTTATAAATATGGCAATAATGTAATGCAAAAAAATGTAGCCTTGACCTAGTGAATCAATACATCCACTTTTGTGAAAGGCACACATAACGCTGCTCATTACTTATATGCTAATTATAAAAATTGCATTTTTAAATTAACATTGGACTTGTGCACTAGCTGAATACGCTGCTGCAATTAACATTAACCAATGAAATCTAGCTTTTTGTAATAGCTCGTTTAAGTGAAAAGGAAATGCATTTAATGACCAGTAAACTAAACAACAACATATACTTGAAACTAATCCTATATAACCATTTTGAACTTTGGTCTGTCAAGATGCATATTCATAATGAGCATTGATTGCGTGTTGTGAGGATTCATATGGCATATGCGTGATTTTTTGCGATACCTTACAATCAATTTATTTTACAGGTAATTTTTTAACGGCGATTTGTATACGGATATTGACGTTCATTTTTCCCCTTAACATGTGAGCTGTTTCTACATTGTAAAAATGTTTTGGTAGCTTCTTTCAAAAAACAAAGTTGTTTAAATGAAAAATATAAACAATGTTATCTTTATATTGCAAAGTATATTGACACCATATTTTTCACGCTGGAAAGAACAGTGTTACATCCGGTTTTCATAAGAGGTATGATTATTTGACCTTCACACACATACAACACCTAACTGACGATAATTTAACAGAGACAATAAAAAGAAATAATAATCATGTCTGTGAAGTAAGGAAGATGCTTACATTCCAGGGCCAAGTCCCTGGTTTTGCACGCACTTTCATTCGCTCAGCTGTTGGGTTGTATTCCCATTCGACAGAGGGATTACCACAAGCAGTTAGAAAGCCTGACTCAATTTCGACAGCTTTATATGATATGTAAGAGGAAGAGTGTAAGAAAAATTTAATCTTGTCCAATAACAATATGTAAAATTTTTGTCGAGAACATATTTGCAAAAATGCACAGGCTTTTTAAATGATATTCATTAAAAGCTTACAACCAAAAATTCACGCACACTGGTACTTTTAAAAATGAACTGATTAGAACCGATTTTTAGTTAACATGAGTGAACGTCATATTCTCTGGTTCTCTTACAGCATTCTCATAGAAAATCAAAATAAATAACGTAAAAAGACAAACTTATTATCGTAAAATGTAACTTTCTTTTGCTTATTAAATTGAGGTATTTTTTTGATAGAACAGCAAAACCTTACAGTATTTCTGAAGAAATACGATATCTGGATATTTTTTATATTTTAAAAGGCTGATCTATGACTGAATGTGCCACCATAAAGAACTTCGTCTTTAGCTGCACAAAGTGCATAGAGCTTTTATCTCATTCCGACAGAAAACGACCAAAACTGCTCAGATTTGCGGCTTTCTTTCGCACAATGCTTGCCTTCCTGAAATTATATTTAGGCGTATTTTGTATGCTAAAGGCTTCCTTTTTCTTAAATTGTGCTGTATTTTTATTTGGTTAAAAAAACAAGTTTAGCCATTAAAAATATTAAAATGTCTGAATTTATTTCACAGAGGAACTCCAGGAGCCGTCACTATTACTTCCTTTCTACTCAACCAGATGACAGCTGACGAAGCTTATTTGTATTTGGGTCAGGAGACTTGAACCAGCCTCTTGTTTATTTTGAGATTATAAAGTTGCTCCAAAAACTCCAATCTTTCCCCCATAACTCACGATTGTCATCCTTATAACTCATTCATTCAGCCATAACGATAGCTTTAACTGCATCTACTTCTTATTGACGATCCATTTTCTTTGATTATAAGTAGAATTTTTTTAAAAATAACTGGCGGATTTAATAAAGATCGTAAACAGGTCTATCTGCATTCAAGCGAAGCCTGCATATTTATCTTTACTATGATTATATTAACATTTTAAGTTCTTAATCTTGTCCCAGCATCTTTCTCAATGACTCGGATAAGCGTCCATCAGCAAATGAAGCTTTTTGATTGAAACTATTTTTCTCTACCCACTAGTTCCACCAGGAAGCATGGTATCTTCTTGTATCACCAGTAATTGAAACGATGCAGGTATTCGGACTATCAAAAATAGACGAACATAATCTATAAGGCTCACGTTTTGTTTGATATTTCTTCAAGACAATTCAAGTCTGGGTCCTTAGATGCTGATGCCATCATTTCCTGATGCATATTCGTGATATTTGTTTCATGCGCTTCAGTGATCAAGAACAAACCAAATTGAAATTTATTGATCTCATTGTGAAATACAACTGCAGCTGTATCCTTAAATACAGTCTCATATATTTAGCTACGTTTTTTTCTCCAAGACAATATAAAAATGGAATACTATTGATTTCTTCCTCCATTTTCAAGCCGCACGTTTTTTCTTTTCAATAGAGCTTTGTTTGTTTACCAGTAATATCAAACATCACCATGTATTGTCCAAGAATTTCACGTTCTGCCGAGATTATTAATTACTTATCCATTTGATCGTTAAACATTGTCCTTATTTTGTCCTTATTCAAAACAGTTTGATGTATCTTACAAAAGACATTTTGGCTGTAAGGCAATACGTAATTTAACCATTATGTTATACACAATGACGATCAAAATTAATTTCGTAACCTCACTTGTGTGACACAATGTTATTAGAAACGAACCCTTATAAATGTTTGGCATTAGTGTATTACCTATATCGACTCCAAATTGCAGTACACATTGTTTTTCTGTCCAAAGGAATAACGTGGCAAATGTGATTGAAGCGAATTTATATTGAGTATTTGTTGCTTTTATATAATAAATCACGGATTGTAAAAGAGACATTATTTTGTCATAAATGTAATTAAATTTGCTTTCACAATTGATGCATTTTTTGATGCAACAGCAGAAATGTTAACATATAACGGTATAAAAACCATACCATTATTTAATATATACCATTGGTTCGTTTACAGCTTTTGAGTGAAACAAATTCCCACATAAAAACACTGCACGTCAAATTCAGAAAGAAAATGGTAGAAACAGTAATGCATTCGAGTAAAATTTATGATATAAGCATTAACAGACCACGCGCAATGAGGCAAAGCACGACACAGTAGGCCCCTGCAGCTATGAAAATATTCATTGTCAAATTGAAGACGCGACAATTATGCAGACAAAGCTGCCGCCAGCCTATATAACGCACTTCTTGTCCATTAGGAGCAGCGAGTTTTTGAAAAACAAAACGTCTGCAAAATTAAATGTTTGTCGGCACTTCAACTAGCTGAGTGAATAAAAAAGCAAAACTGAAGGGTTTTCAAAGAAGTTGGTATATTATTGGCGCTAACAGAGTTTAAAAAAATTATTTTTGCTGCAGGAACTTGCATCGCCTTTCATTTTATGAATGAACAAAACGCGTGACGTACATTCGCTCAAATTACATTTGCTAAATTTTTCTCTTTGCTATCGACATATTTTTACTTATTTTTGGGGACGTTAGTCTTAATACTTAAATGTATAAGCTTTTACTTGCTATCATTTTGATAGCATTGAGTCACATTCCTTTCAAAAATGCAATAAGTTTCGACTGCTATTATGTGTCACATAATGGTAGAGGTACAAATGTGCCTGTTGTTAAAAAAATGTCAGTTGACGAGTTAAAATAATACAATCGTCAAAAGGAGAAGCTGTATGCTGTGAAGACTAGAACCAAACCAAACTAACTTATGCAGAAAAAAGAGGTTTTCTATGTTCATTTTGAGCCCAGGTTTTTGCAAAATTTATAAGGAAATTTTTGATTTGCCTAACGGTCGTACATTTGTGGTCAATGCATTCTTATCTTAAGAAAAAGTTTGCGTTTTTCGTTATTTTACATGTCTCAGAATTTTTATGCGTTTTTGCTAATTCACTGATTTTTACTTCAACTATCCTTATAAAGCAGTGTTTTTTAAAATATATTTATGCGTGTGGAAGTCGGGTTTCGATCTGCAAGCGCGTAAAAACCATACTGCATTATGTCATAAAATTACCAAAAAGCCACCATTAGAAAATATGTTGACAGTAAAAAGTTTGAAACCTTTCTAAAGTTAATTAAAAAGAAACCTTTAGTTGTTCATAGTTGTTGGAAGTTGATTGTATTGTTTTGCCAAATTATGCTTTAAACAGAAATAAGTATACTTCTGCTATAAAAGCATGGGAAATGTGGGAAATTTAATAATTTCGAGCACGAAATTCGCCTGTGTTATTTTACTATTAAAACCCCTCGACAAATGCAAATATGTATTTCTGATTTGCGGGAGATTAGAAATTGGGGAATTATCTGATTCGCCTTTACCCATAGAAGCGTAAGCCAGATATACATTTTTTCTATTGACAAGACCATGCAGTTCCAATCGAGTGAAAATGTCCATCAGTATAGGGACAGTCAAACAGAAAAATATATTATACTCACACAACTATATGCGTTTATAGTAAATAGTTGCGTACAACTAAAAACAAGTTTGCTTTGTCTCTTTTATCCCTGTACGCCGGGATTCGTTTTAAAATTGTGATAAATGAAGGGTAAACTATGGGGTAAAATTACCAATTATATTACAATAACATTTAAGTTTCATGGTAGGGTGAGAGTAAGCCATTGCACAACAGTATAGTTAACCTTTCCTACATTTGGCGTTAGACAACAGATTTTTAAACGGATATGATGGTATAAATTCCTTTGTCCTGCTGAACTATCTGCAGAAGGCATCCCTGCCATTTCGGTTAATCCATTCTATGAAACTCAGGAAAATATAATATGCATCCTGGTTTAATTTACGCTAGCACTTGAGGATTTATATTTGAATAAATATCATTTCCTTAATTTGCAGATGAAGTCAGCTTCCACCACTTGTTTAGTCTCGTAGCAATTATCGACCCGTTAGACCTATTGGAAAGCCCACATGTCAGCAGCACCTTTGGTATACGTCAGGCTCACGTTGTCAGAACAGGCAGACATGAATCTTTTTTTTTTCAACTTTGAAAACATTTCGGGATCTGGTGCACTATGTTTGCGCTCAGGTTATTTTGTTTTTGTAGAAGCTGATTCCATGACGCGTATTGGGTTTTATCTGACGGAGAGTCAGCATCAATTATGGGTCTTCAATCGCAATGCATATTACCTTAACATATACTGAACTATGGTACGTCTGTTTGTCTAGTGTTCTTACGGTATATTTGATTGTCCTTATCAGTGCAGATCCGTCGCTATTACCAGCATAATTTTGACCATCCGGTAGTAATTGGTATTTGGTTGAATTTACGCTGTTCAATACATCTATGTGCATAATGTTTCTGATTTTTATTTACCATTTTAATGTAAGATCTTCCTTTTAGCCTCAAAGCTTTTAAAATTATATGTAAAATAAAAGGTAGCACGAATGACAGAACATCGTTTATGTATTACTTTCATGTGTTTTTTTGCTTTTTACAAAAATACGTGATAAGACAATTTTGCAGATGTTCTGATTAAAATGCACAGGTTGTTCATCTGCCAGTTATTTATCCCTACAACAAACGCCAGTTATTTGATATAATTGTGGATGAAATAATGTTAAATTAGCACCCACTGTAATTCCCCTCACTGATTAATTACCCATCACATATAAATGCGTACCTTTAACACATTACCGAATCGCACTTCCATTGCGCACTCCCATTTCAGGTTTGCTATACTCACTTTTGCCGACTAAATATTTTGACTGCATTGTGATGTCGTTAAAGATACCTCTAAAATGAGTAACTATTCGAACGTCGATAAGGTTTGCGGCATGCTCCAGGAAATGGTGGTTCAGTGACTGTGACTTCGTGTGATTTCATTTAATTTGATAGATACTTTGCAGTGCATCTACCACACACTCTCCTCATCCCCCACAAGTGCTGGCTATCATGAAAAAGTCAAGAAGACAAAAGATGGGAGCAAGTGAACGTGGCTGGTTTGGCCGTAGCTGCTGTTCGGCGTTCAAACACACCTGGCTAGGATCCAACTGATTGAATGTGCCATAAAAACCACATTAAGAAGGAGCCATTGCAGACAAACTCTCAGTCCGCCAGTCAGCCAGTACTCACGAAAACCCACATAGCGTTGACCGCGTGATGCAAGTATTGTCGTCAGTCGGAAACCATCAAGCAAAGAGTTTTAGCACACCTTGAGAGTTTCAAGCGCTTCAGATTGTTTATACTGAGGAAAATGCTTTGAGCTATCGACCTTACTCTCTCCCTCACCACCACAATCAGACCACACTCCATGCCAATCAGTTGTCTGGTGTTTAAATGTGCACATTGCGTAACTTGTTCGCCTTACCATCTTCGCGCACCACAGTACGACCTGGCTGCCATAACCCATACACCGGTATTTACTAAATCAGGGATATGGAGGAGCCATCACCGTCTGCCTCCCTGTCCAATGGTCAGCGCCTCGGCACAAAGCACATGCACTGGGCCGGCGGCTTGCTCTGGTGTAAGCGTCAGACTGACAGCCCTCCAAGCCACGTGTTCTACGACACCATGATGATTGCGAGGGTGCTGTCTATGTAATAGTCCAGGTAGTGTGCGATGATGAAGCCTTCCCCTGTGGCTAACAGCATGTTTTCGGGGAGGTGCGTGCGTCCTAATAGACCCATGTGGAGTGCTAATTTGCGGGAGCAGTAAGAACAGTGGAGGCAGGCGCGTCAACTGTATTTCGGAGCCCCGGGCACTGATTGATCAACCTCAGTGCGATGGATTTGCAGGTGACCAACCATTCTGATACGTAGGTTGAAATTGCGGGCGCAGTGTTTGGCAGGAGAAATCGGAAGAGGCCGGGGGATGTTATGCATGGTTGTGGGATGGTAGTGGTGAAAATAAGGGCAGGAGCGGAGACTGTGAAAGGTGTATTGGTGCTGTTGGCATTGCAGTAATTCCCGCTGTCATGTATGCTCATGTGACCGAATAAGCCCATGTGGTTAGTGAATGGGCAAAGACAGTAAAGACGGTCGAGGTGGCAATCTCTGCTGTGTGTTGGTGCTCCAGGCACTGGTTTACCAGTCTCTGTACGATGGATTCTCAAGTGAACGACCAGGCTGATGCGTAAGGTTACTGGCTGGTCACAATGATGACAGTTTTGTCGAGATTCCTCATCGCTTATGTTGGTGGTGGTAGCAGTGGTGGTGGTAGAGGAAACATGCGATGCGTATTGTGATGTGGTGTCAATGATGATAGGAGCAATGGAATTGATGCCAAGAGGAAAAGTGTGTGATTTTGACGGAGGGTTTTTTTAAAATTTGACAATAAATTAGGCATTGTCAGGTTGTTGGTGAATAGCGTCTAATAATGCACGACAAGTCCGATTAGCGCTCGGAAGTTGCGTTGACAAAGAGGGCATGCTGGAAGGGCCTGGGCATTAGTGCGGACTGTTGGAGGCGCTTTGTGAGTTAAAGTGCGACACTTTCGGTCTTGGCGGCGGCGATTCGTTTGGCCTCCAAGTTTGCTTAAGCAGTCTATACAGATCTTCTCCATGCCACTCTTTCATAAGCAAGTGCACGACAGGTCACCGAGTTGAATTTGCAGTTGCTTAATATATTCTGTAAAAGTGTCCTTGAAGCGTCGTTTTCGACCTTTCTGTCGGCTACCAAACCGAAGCAGGTTGATTTGAAATTGTTTCACAGATTTCGTCTACGTGTTTTTATAGGTAATTTTTATTCACTGTCGGCACACACCAGTAGCGACATCTCCGTTAAAAAGTCATTTGGGTTGTCATTAATCGTTTATTCTCACCAGGTGGCCACAGAGGACCCATTTTTTTCGCTCGGTAAAGTATTTTTGTCAATACAAAGGCCGTTTACATCTTAAGATATTTTTGTTCAAGTGAGTACCATGGCCATTCCACATGGAGGATTGCAGCCAGCAAAAGGTCCGTTTGGCAACCTCGTCATTGATGTTTGTTTTTTTCTGACAGCGTGCATCCCAGATAAACAAAGCTTTCCACATTTTTGAGTTGAACCGTATAGTTTTTTGTGTATCGGAAGTGTGGGTGTGTGGGAATTACGGGAATTAGACAAACCGGCTGTGTAGGCCCACACAGCAACAGAGACCCTAATCTTATTTAGCTTACTGCTATGGCTGTTGCCCGGCTTGTTGCCGCTATGAAGAACCCAAAACAGTTAATAGTTAGTTAGCATTTAGAAGGGGCCACAGGAAAATTCACTACCCGAACGAGAAAAGTTGCGCAACCAAATGATTTCTGTGTGGTGATACCTCTAACGAGTTCCCCTATTTCAATGTAAATAGTAAGATGCTTTCGTGACAGGGCCACCTATTTGGTGTTGGATCAACAAAAATTTGCTCGTCATTTTCCCTGTATTCGCATGGGACATCGGTAGCACCACACGCAGTTGACAAGTTTGGCTCTGTTTTGAAAGCTTAATCTGATATGGTAGGATAAATATGTAAGGATATGTCATCTTATTCAAATAGCGTCCTCAATTATACAAATTTGTCAGTAGAGTACATACGTACAAAAATGCACAGTCCTTAATTAATGATTTATCAAAAGGCTGCCAAACAACATTTAGCACACTGATATTTTAAAAAGGGGACTGATTAAAAACTAACCGTAAAGTTCATCACGAATTTACTTTCAATTGTCTAATTTTATGCGGGCTGCTCATAGAAAAGTAAAATTTAAAACCTTTATAAACATGTTGTATCATAAATCATCGAAAAATTTGGTTACACAATTAAGTATGTTAGCGATTGAACAGCACAAGCTTTAAGCTTTGTACGAATAAATAGCATATATGAATATGTATTAATGTTTAAACGGTGTCCAATGATGTAATGGTAAACCCATCAAGGACTTTGGCTTTAAAACACACGATAGATTTTCGAATCCTGCAATATAATTATGACCATAGTTGCTCAGATAGCAGCTCATAGTAGGATAAGCAAGTGCGTAATTTTCTAATTAATTTGAACTTGCAGTTTCAAACGATTGAAAAACCCTCTCATTTATAGACCGCCCTAGCAGCAAGCTCCGATAAAATAAGCAACAAATGTAAGTTTTGAATTTGACTTATTGGTCACGATAATTTAGCGCTCAAAATCATGTCGCCATAAAGAAAACATTACACACGTTGAGGGAAAAACTGTAAACACAAAATCTCTTCTCAGGGTTGAAAGCTGCTGTTTTGGCAGAATGTTTAAAGATCGTTCGAGTCATTTTTACAGTTTATTTCCAGGAAATGTTTATTTTCTTCGTTGGCTTGTCAAGTTGATTTATTAAATTTGTTGTTTTTGCTTTTAACCAAATAAAGTATAAGACTGCTATATTTATACCGATTTCGCCAAACAACGGTACCTGTATCGTTATTCTAGATCACGTTGGAGCGTGCAGCATGTAATAATGTATTTTTTCAATTGATGCGTCGTTTGTCGCTTTCAGTTCATGAGCTCGTTCAGTCACACTCTGTTGATGCAGTTTATTACCGATCAATGTCATTAACATTCATCATCTGGTCTTCTTGGATATATCATCTGAACGGGATTTCACAGTCCTGTGCCAATTCTGAAGGAGCAGATGGGGCAATCTTCGTCCGTGTTTTCAATACTGTTTGCCCTCACCAATTCTGTTTTACGTGATGGTTTGTATGAAAATATTTTTATTTTATCCGTTTTGTGGAAACACCGGTGCAATAACCCAATCTGTGCATTATAAGATGTCTCTTGAAGGACAAATATTTCTTATCATTGTGCCAATTTGAGCTTGAAATGCCCAAAATAATGCAGCTAGAAACGACAATATAAGTTCAGGAAGAAATATAAAACGGCAATAAAACATCACTGGGAAAATAATTATACTCGACTGACGATTTGAATTCCAAATCGAGAAAACATCATTTGACAGTTGACCAGATAACTGTTATGCTCCAAATAGATTGATGATGATGCTTTATGGTTTTTTTGTTTTTGGCATCCTGGTTGAAATACTCTTAAAATTCATAAATGTATTGGGTGGTGGCGTTTAAGGTGGTATGAGGGCTTTTCGTTATCGGATAGGTGTGAAATATATATTTGGTGTGAGTTATGTTATGTTTATTTATTTTTAAGAAATGTTCGATTTAGGTTAAAGTATCCGACAGTTTTGATTGGATGGTCTTTTGACTGATTCAAGCGCATTCAATTTCGTGTGCGATCAACTGAATATGGTGTATTAGTGCATTTAATTGAAACCATTCCATCCTAAACGTGGTTATTTGTCAAAATTCACGGCATGTCTCTTTAAAATGGTTTCTTTAAAACGTTTTATTTCTGCCATCTGTTTTACCTAGTCGCCATTATCGGGCCATTATATTTCCGAATGATAGAATCG
>WEDG01013457.1:0-10600 GCA_017591395.1 Schistocephalus solidus
CTAACTAGTACCCCTAGGACCGCGTGGTAGATACGTTAGATCAACACGGGGGCCAGATCAGGGCATGGCATGGCAGCACGGTGAGGAGCGTCCTCGGCCGCGCCAGCCACCTGCACCCGACCCCGCCTCCGGTCTTCTTGACACCGGAAACAGGCGAGTAAGGGAAGAGAGAGTGCGGCAGATGCTGTGAAAGTCTTCTATCACTCAAAACTAATTCACGCACAAGTCACCGTCTCTGCACCCCAATGCTCTGCAGCATACGGTGGACATCGTCGAAATTGACGGACAAACTGTTGTGGGTTGTAATCAGTGTCGTCGGGTGACGGTCGTTTAACCATCTTGATGAACCAAGGGTGAACACACAACTGTAACGTGGGTCCCGCTCCATGGACTCTTTTACACGCCTGACATATCTATGCGGTCACCCTGGCACCACTGCTCGCAGAAGTGTTTGTGCAGAGACCTAGCGAAATGGTACATAGATTGACGACTGAATTTCTGAATGATTATGACAGATATTTTAATACCTTTGCACTCGCGAACTAGGCCATCGCATTCGACGTTCTTCTGTCAAAAGTTACCACCACTGTCTGGTTTACCGTAAGGCAGCAATGAAAGAATCTTTCTCCCAAGTAGAAGATTAAACAAGTGTCTGTTAGAATGCGTAAAACGTGGTTGAAACAGTAGGCCATTTTTTAAATCGTTGTGCCCTTTTAAGCCAGCAGCAAAATTTGGTTCATGGCGTAGTAAATAGAACCCAGTAGATATGTACTTATGGCGCCGAGGGAGGAGCTCAGTCTTATTGTGTATTGCTTGGAGGAGAGCATGGATCACCCGACCGGTTTTTCCAGAGGCACACATAAGAACAGTCACAAAAATCCGAAGTAATCACGGCCGAAAACACCTCCGTTGCAAACAGTCACGGCAGGTGAACTCCAGCTGTCGTTTAATGTCCGTTTTGAAGCGTGCCTACTTCCTGACAAAAAAATAAATGATTTTTTTAGTCCACTCTTCGTCGCTAGAGGGGGTGAAGGCGCGCAAGGAAAGGCTGGCTGCGGGGGTGAAGGAGTGCAAGGAAAGGCTGGCTGCGGGTTCAATCAGGTCTCCCTGCATTGCCCGGAATGGCTTTATGAGCAGGCCTCCACCAGACACATTTTGAGCCCAACTTGTAGACAGCGGCCGTCAGGTAGACGCCATAGCATCTTTCGGAGTGTGTGTGATGCCGGTAGCTGACTAAACCCGCTTCGTCAATGTATTTGACGGCGGCGTTGGTCGCCATAGGCGCGCCTAAAGGTTTTGTTCAAGTATTACGTCTTGGCCAAAATCCACCCCCGTCGCCAACTTGGGCGGCAGACATCATGTCACAGGCGTCGACGCTAATTGCGTCCCCTCCCCTGCAGCGAAACCGTGCCCTCGACCTTATCTGCCCGACTCCATTGGCATCCCGTGTCCCTTAATACTTCATTCTCCCACCCGCTTTTTCCTTCCCCGATTACCCTGTCGCGTAAGTTGAAAATATAAACTTTTCTCCCCCCTTGGCACTTTTCTCGACGTCAACCAGCGCAAAGTTTCACCGTACAACATCGTAATAAGCCCGGTGGGATAAAATGTAATTTCGCTTCAAAGTGGCTCCAAGAAAAACTGTTGGACAGATTTGCGAAAAACTGCTATTTTAGTTAACATGGAAGTTTTTCAATTTTCCAGAGTTATTTCCCGACAATCGTTCCTTGCAGAAGGGGTATGCGGTGCGGTGTGTTGTGCATCACCTTTTCTCATATCTGTTTTATCAGTCTCGGTACTTGCGAATGACTTATTCCTGTCAGTTTTTCCGCTTCTGCGACTTGACATCCGTCGTTATTTTTCAGATTGGCAAAAAGTGGCGTCCACGTTCATTTCTAGGGTAATTCTCTTTCTGCACCCATTCCGCAAAACCCCCCGTAATCTCTTAAAAAGTTGTTTCCTTAGATCAAGGTCTCTCTCTCTTCCCATCCGTGACCTACGAATGATCATGTGATAAAATTACATGGACGTTAGGATGTTCCACCATAGCTGGGAAGATTTTATGAAAATAATTTTGCGAGCTTATCCACCATAAAAATAGGAGGCCTTGCAAAGATACAAACCCTATTTTGCTCTCTACGTAACTTGAACCCCTTTCAAGAGTGGAATATTCCGAGTCCTTTTTTCTAATTTTGCTTTTATAATAAAAAAACGGATGAGATATGTACTGGCATTGAAGAAGGCAAAACGTTATTTTTTGAAGCCACATCCTTTCCGGAATGTAATTGTCTTAGTTTGCTCGACAAATCCTTTTTTAGTAGTTGTCGCGTCGCATGATTGTAGGCTATTTTTCGTACCCGTTTTTGCTTTTGACGTGAAAGGCCATGATCAACCGCATTCTTTTTAACTTGGGCTGTGGGTGATCTAACTTTAGAAAACCTCCCGATCGGTGGTTGAAGGCAGTGGATTTTACCTGTACTTGTTTAATTTATGCACGAGCAAAGTTTTGAGAGGTACCGGTTTTGGGGTGTATAGAGATACGCAAACGCGTCATTTAGCGCCAGGATAGACGTTGAGAGAGGACGGAGCCCTTACTGTCTACCGAAAATTCTTCCCCTTATCATCGTTATTATCACCGTCGTCCGAGCGCATGATCAAGATGACCCCAATTATCACACGCCGAGGCGGCTTATTTGCTTTGTGCGTCAAGCCTACTCCAACCTCATTCTTTCACTGCGACTGACCGACTGCGAGGGTTAATAAACCAGAACCTCAAGGTGATAAGAAACGTCTTTTTCGTTCTTTAATCAGATTACACCGACAGAGACCACTTCCGCACGACTCCAACTTTCAAAAATTAAGAACAAAGGAGAGCAAAATGCGCTGTAGCGTCCTCCACCTTGTAAACGAAGGAAGAATACCATCGGATAGTAGGTAGGTAATAATGAAGAGGACCATGACCTCCCCGTTCTTTAACCGAGGTATTGGCATGCGAAGAATGGTTATTTTTATGATGCAGGTTATTGACTGGGTGTTGGATTTCCCCTTTTAGTCTCTTTAGACTTTGGTGAAGTTGCGAGCACTAGCGGAAACCACAACGGAGGTCATCATTGCAAATGCTGAACTTGCAAAAGAGATAAATTTCGCTTTTAAAATATTTCACTTATCATAAAATTGCAGCTCACCCGTTTTTGTCTGATATGTAATCACTCTAAGCCTACCTTCACTGAGCCTTCGTGTCCTTGCAAAAGGACATTCATCTCATAGAATATGCAGCAAGTGTACATCGGGGTTTTATAATTTGGGGGCAGCATTAATAAACACGAGGATAGTAAATCACGCTACTCATGATGTCTGCGTCTAAAAAATCCTTCTAATTGCACAAGTTTATGCTCTCAATTCTACCCTGCCCCTAACCGTGAAGAGTTAGAGTTCACTTTGTGGGTAATTGTTTCCCTGAATTATATTTAACCTATAGTCTCACCAGTACTGAATTGAAAGCATGCACGATAGTTAAGTGGTCATTTATTTTCCACTGTAACTTGCACAAGTGTCTGGCATTTAATCTAAAGCCGAGCATGCAGTCCTATAGGAGAGGACTTGTATCATCTTCCGCAGTAGTCAGTTTCCGTAATTTAAGCGCTTCAAGTTGCAAGCTTATAAACAATTTTCGCGCATTTTTGGAGTTTCGGTGAATACGGTGCGTCAGTGTGCTCGAGTGGCAACGCGATTTAATGCAAATTACGGTGACGCAACTCCAGTTCATCACTCCAGTGGTTCGTCTTGGAGAGGAAACAATATAGGCAAAACATGTATTATTAAACATTTGCACTGCATTTCTACTTATTAAATGACAATATGTATTTGTAAACATTGGCATTCTTACATACGCCCTATAGTTGTCAGTGCTAGAGCAAGTGACTGTATTACGTTTTTCACCACGCCACACCATTGGCTTCGAATTTTAACTAAAACACCAGCTTTTTCTTCATGTTGTTTCAGGCCCTCGAAGATTTTACTGTCGAATACCCACCATCAGCTTGGTCGAGCATGGCTGCAGGGTAAGTACGCACAAAGTTTTCACCCCCTTTTAACCAAGCATGCGTCTGCTGCCGATTTGTCAAAATTTCGGATTAGTCTCTCCTGCTGCTTACACTCCCTTTAAAAATGTTTTTTCCTACAACGTGCAAAGAAAAATCCCATTTTTGTGGGTTCCTCCTTCAGAAATGTGCTCTTTCAGTTAATGCTTATTGGAACAAGCGGCATGGACGTTTTTGTTGATATCAGCGTTCACTTACACCATTAAACAAAGGGTTCCCATTTTAACGCTCACAAGATTGTAGCATGTTCGAGTTCTGCCGTTCTCTTTCGCCCGAATTCTTTCCCTCCTGCCTCTTTTCGGCACCTACTATAATATGTTTCTGTTACACTGCCTATTTAGTTGCCTACAAGTTTTGTTGTTCATGCATACTGCCCAAGAAAATTACTTCTCAGAAAAGGTCTTACTTCAAAAATTATAGCCCGAACGGCTGTGCAAGTGTTCCTCCATTAAAACTTCAGTCATTCGTATCCATTGTGTTTGATTATGTAGTCCACCCATTCATCGAATTCGTTCGCTTTTGTAAAAAGTTCCCCTTCTCCACCTTTCCACAAAAGGCCTATTTCGTTTAGGTTCGCTAGCTTAAAGTTGACTTTTGTTTCCTTTTTTTTCTGATTAACTCTTCGACATGGCCAAGTTTTCAGTACGTGATGCTGACGTCTACCATCTCAGCAATAATTATTTAAAACTTTGATCAAAACCGAAGCTCTTAGTTCTTTGCTTTGCTTATAGGTTCGTCCTTAGAATATTCACTGGTTCTCTAAGAGTTCGATGTGGGGTTCAGCTTTCAAGTGGGTCTCACGGTCGGCCAGGGAGGCCCTCCTAGTTTGCCCCGTAGGTTGTTTCGGAAATGAACTGAACATTGAGACTACCTCGCGGGGAGGTTGTCAGGTTCGATCGTCAGACTTGATTCACATCAGAAATTGGTTTGCCGCGTTGACATTCATGCAAAAGTTTTTTTGCAAAAACAAACTGTCCACCCCACTAATCCGGTCCATGCGCACGTTGTCTTTCTGAGCTCTGCATTCATCCAACCCCACCCCTAACTGTCGAAGTTCTGTGGTGGAGGCCTCATGCAATCCCGTAGGTGGCCCGGTGGTGGACTCTTTTGGAACTTAACGGCCGCCTGGATGTTTGAGTAGCCCTATCTAAGGAGGCATTGCTAATACCTTCGCAGAAGCTGGTGCTCAAAACGAGGCATTAATATTACTGCCCTTCCACTTTCACTCAACGGACCATGGCTGTTTTGCGTCACAAACGTAGAAACATGACGCGTGTAGCAAAAGTAAGAGTCACTCTCCTTCGCTCGAGCAACTTCGTTCACGCCGGCTGTCAACACGACGGCCAACCGACCAGTAAGTAGGACGACGGATCACTCTCGAACCAGCTAGATACAGGGTGGATGTCGCTCTCGGAACGAGGTCAGTTGAATGAAATTGACGTACCTCCTTGTGAGCTGGTCGTTGGTAGAACAGCGCGACACAGGAATTTCTTTCACTATCCAAAACGGTATAATTGAACAACTGCCTGCCCCGAACGAAATCGGTAACCGACTGACGACGTCCAGACTACGATCCCATGGGAAAATACCTAACCATGGCCAACGCCTTTGTTTCTACTGTTAAGAACAAAATATTTTTGGACCTTCTCTGCCTTCTTGTATCATTATTTCTGCAACGGACCACGCTGCAGGCACGCTGGATCAACACGGGGCCAGGTTAGTGTAAGTGTTGATCGGGTTGCGGAAAATCTGCGCATCAAATTGCATACTACACCTGGGGTCTGGAGGCACGTCTAGGTGCAGACTCACACCACACCAGCCACTTATGACCGATGCCATTATTAGATGGCTGACCGGCTCGGGTGGTGGACTAGGGAATGGGGGAGGGATGAGAGAGTGAGATGAACTCGGGGACTCTGTCATCACGCACTTCAGCACACTCCTTATTGTAAAAATCTGACGCGCTTTTAAACCCTTACTATGCGCTTAAAGTCGTGGCTGCCAACTGACAGGGCATCCCGATCCTCCTCTCAGGATGGAGAGCCAGGCTGCTCCTGAATGTGATCCCTGTATGGCACTCCCACTCTGACGGGATCAGAGCTACCACTTGTTTCTGCGAAAACCTGATCATCACCTGGCATATGTGGCATGCGCAGGCGGTTGATTTGGCTGTGTAAGCCACAGTGCTTGATCCGGTCGTTCTGACTCAGTCCAGGTGGGTGATAGAGGAAAGGATTCCGCAGAGGCTGCACAGGTCCCTGCAACCTAATCACGCGTAAGTCACTGTCCTGCGCTCACTTCGCTATGTGGCACATGCTGGACCTCGTCGTTCGATGCGGTCGACCTGACGATGTCTGGGCTAAAGACAGGCGTACAGTAGATTGCCTGACAGTTGAGGATGCTATTTGTGTTTGTTGAATTGAAATGATGCACATAAAGCTATTTATTAATGAAGAGTTCAGTTTGACGCGTGAGTAGACACAAACCACAAACGATCTTTGCGGAGGACAGTTATTTCAAACACAGCTATTTGGCTTTGAAATCAAAAAAACACGTAGATGCACTCACACGCATTACTGACAACGGTTCGTTTGCGTGCTCCGTAGCAGGCGAGATTGTCAAAAGTGTTAGTAATGAAAACGATGTGGCATTTAATGCCATCTAGACCGCTGTGTGTACATCCATAGAGGGACATTGTCGACTAAACCACTAAGTTGGCCTCAGGGGAAAACGTGTCAAGGAAGTTGACAGTTTTCCTGGAGGACTAGATTGACCTGAGGGAAAAGAAAGCATGCTTGACTTAATATCATCCATCAAGGAGGATGCATGTGGACACAGTAAACAGCTGCACTGTTATTAAAGAGGATAATCCCCTATTCGGCTGTTGCCTTTACATGGTTCTACTCATTTGACCTTGGATTTATTGTCCTTCGCGACCTCACATCATCGCTGCTGATTGGAAGTTCACTTCACGTCATCTAATTGCCCGGTGGACTGTAACCATTCTATTTGCGCATTACATCTGTTTCTGCTTCCCCTCCAGCACGTCGACGGCATCTTGCATGTAAATTGAGGCTAATGTAATACGCAGGACATTAAGGCGGTCGTGATGTTGTCAATTTTTGTGTTTTTGGCAGATTTGAATAATTTCTTCGACCCGATGCGAAAAACTCGGTTGAATTAAAACCGGCGGCAGTAAGGGCAAGGCTTGAGTACAGCCAGCGTATTGACCACCTAAACTCAAAAGCCCCCGCCCCTCCTCGGCAACCGTGATTTTGATCACATTTAGGTCAAGTTACCCACCCAGCCTACCGCGACGAATCGAATCTACCAATTGTGATACAATTAGCTTACAGTCAAAGCAGGATTTCCTAAGCAGTCAATCTAGAATCCACCAGATGACTACCAGGCTCACTTAGTTGCGTAGTGTCTTTGTCAGATTCGAGTGATTCATTTGAGTCTGTCATTATGTAGTTTACATGGCATATACTTGTACTTGTTACGACTGCGATCATGCGTGATCTAGCCGCCGTCGATTATGTCACGGATTGAGCCCCTCCTCAAGGGACGATCCGTGGCAGCAGACCTGGACAGTTCAATCCATTCTCTTCACCAACGACGGATGCCGAATACCGAAGGTCCAAGAACAACTTCCATGTCCTGACGAAGTGTGTCGAGCCAGGTTTTTAGCTGACCCCCTTTTTGACGTCTCCAATTGGGTAGTGGGGCCGGTTCAAGAGCAGTAACACTCAGCTCGTAAGGTGGGCGACGAAGACCGTGCCCAAACCACCTCCGTCGTCGTTCATGCGTGGCTTGGGATATCCTTGCGATGTTTTCGCAGCGAGTGCGGACTGTCTCATTTGAGACGAAATATGTGTACTTCAATCGGAGGATGTTCCTCAAGCAGTGGTAGTCAAATGCCGCCAGTGTTCGCTCACAGCCATAGAGAAGGACGGACTGGACAGACGCACGGTACACGTGAATCTTTGTGTCGATAGAAATGTCGCGTCGTGTCCACAGACACTTTATGAGGCTTTAGAAAACCCGAAGAGCAGTATCAATTGGGGATAAAATGTCATCATTACTCTGTCCATTCGGCAGCAACCTCGCCCCACGTTATTTAACTGTCTGCCTCTTCAAGTTGACAGCCATCAACATCTAGAGGTGCCTTCTCCTGGGCAGGGATGCAGCTTGAAAAAAACTTTCATCTTCCCCGTGTTTATGGACAAGCCGACCGATTTAGCGACCTCGTTTACCCGCCACACCATAGACTGCGGATCACCAAATCTTTAAGCTAGTAAGGCGATATCATCTGCGTCAACCGGCGTCCGGTTGCAAGCTCAACACCGTCCTCTTAATGCAGAACCTTCCCAAGAATCCAGTCGATAGCGTAGTTTTACAGGATGGGCGACAAAATAAAACCTTGTCGAACGCCAGACCGGATATCAAATGCTTGGGAAAGATTTTTATGGACCAAAACTTGTGCAACTGTTGAGTTTTAATAGGCCTTGATCATGGCGATGATTTTCGATGGTAGACTATCCGCCATAAGGATTCATGATGGACGGAATCGAACGCGGCGGTGAAATCGATAAAGCAGATGGCCGTCGGTTGCCGGCAAATATGGCGGAATTTAAGGATGTGCCTTAGTGTGAATATTTGGTCCGCACATTCACGCCCAGTACTGAATCCGGTTTGGTTGGGTCTCTTCTAGAGTCGCGCTCAGCCTGGAATAGCCTGAGAAGGACAATAGCGAAGATTTTAGCAGAAACGTCGATAAGACTTTATGCCAAGGTAGTTTTCGCATCTCGTTTTGTCTCTCTTGCGGACAGGCACAAGGATGCCTAAGCCCCAGTCAGCAGGAACAACCTCGTCTCTCCACGCTTGTACAATCACTTTATGAAGCCAGAGCACTAGTGTGTTGACACAAGACTTGTAGATTTCAGAGGGTGTACCGTCCTCTCCAGGTGCCTTTTTTGCGCAACCTTCTTATGGCATCAGTGGTTTCTCCTTCAGAAGGGGGGTCGCAGGAAACTGCATAGGCAGGAGAGGGAGGTGACTCCGACGCTGGGCTTGGTATCGAATTTGAGAAGGTTCTCGAAGTGTTTACGCCAGCGGTCAACCTTGGCCGGACTTTCAGCACGAAATCTGCCATTCACGTCACGGACAAATTCGCTAAGTGTAGAGGGCCTACCACTAACTTGGCGGATATTTTGGTAGTTTTCGAGTCTCACCTGCGTTTGAGTCGTGCTCCATTGAGGTCACTATTTCAACTCAATATTTCTTCCAGTCTTCCCTAGCCGATTTTGCCGTCCTCTTTCGGAGTTGGCGGGAGGAAGCATCGTTTCGGGACCTGGCTTGAGCCGTCTGGGCAGACAACTGCAGAGGCCTTTCGCTGATCAAATCACTGCGGCGTCGCTGAGTAAACCCAAGGATTTTCTCAGCTGCCCTATAGACTAATGCCTTCAGTGATGACGACTCACTACTGCCTTCTCCGTCTGTTCGGGTAGTAAAACAAGACCGGATTTCTCTGTCCAGGCCCTCGGCAGTGCCGGGTTGCCTGATTTTGGCGACATCGAGGCGTCTAGCACTTAAAAATGTTGGTGCGGATGATAGGTGCATTTTCAAGCGTGTATGGACGAGAACATGGTCAGATCCATAGACATTACTAGTCTTGGTACCACACATTGATCTGCTATCATGAACCCAGCTGCGGAACCGTGAGCTGACTAGGATGTAGTCAATCTGACTGGCCGTATGACCGTCGTTTGAATACCAGGTCAGAAGGTGTTTGTTGCGGTGTTGGAAGCCCGTGTTCTCGACAAACAGTCGGTTCTAATCAGCAAAGTTTAGCAGTCTCGCCATTTTCAAATCGACAAGCAAGCCCAAAACGGCCAATAAGATGACTGTTAGTGGAGTCACCACGTCCAGCCCGACCACTCCAGTCCCCAGCAACAGTAAGCAGATCGCGGCGGGAGTCTTTCAACCAGGGCTTGCATTTGCAAGTTAAACGTCTTTTTATCGCGCTGTTCGGCAGCGGAAGCTGGTGCGTACATGTAGACGATATAGCTGTTTTTGAAGTGACCTTTCAGTCGCACATAAGCCATCCGTTCGTTGACTGGTTCCCAAGCAAGCAGTGCACGGTTCGCTTTTTGCGAGAGGGCAATCGCCACACCATGTCTACTAGAAAAGTCGCGAGGGCCACTGTGTTACAGGGTGAAGTGTGAGTTGGCTCCCGGGATCTTAATTTCCAGAGAGCCTGAGTCAGATATTCGGACTTCTGACAGGCAGCACAAATATACTTTGTACTGAAAGAGGCTGCGCTCCGTCAGAATTTGGGTGCCAAGGGGCAGGAACGTTCGCACATTCCAGCATCCAATACCAAGGTTCCGATTCCGATTGAGTATTCCAGCTCACATACTATTCACCTGCACCACTGGACTAGGGTTACAGAGCACGTCGGTTCCCCGCGGACGCCGTAGCATGGATCGTAGTACTAT